>BLKR01004416.1:0-109680 GCA_011170035.1 Teleogryllus occipitalis | reverse complement strand
TCTCTCTCTCTCTCTCTCTCTCTCTCTCTCTCTCTCTCCTCTTTCTTTCCTGGTCTCTTTCTCACTTTCTCTCTCTCACTCACTTTCTCTCACTATTTCTCTTTCTTTTTGTCTCTCTTCCTCTCTCTTTCTCACTCTCTCTTTCTCTCTCTCTCTTTCACTCTCTCTTTCCCTCTCTCTTTCCCTCACTCTCTCTCTCTTAATTTTAAAAAAATTGTTAAAGTTACAAATACTGTGAAAACGTTTGGGCAATTGTATGACCTCTCGTTTCATTACAAAACCAAAGTGTTTAAGTAAGGGGTGATGATAGGACAACGAAGAGGGAGGAAACATCGCACGCGGTCCGTGGCCCGTTTGTTAGGGTACTGCTCCAGCATGCGCATAGTGCTGATCGGAGAAACCACGAAAAATTACCGATTAGAGCAGCCGGCCGCTAGAATTCTCCTCCAGATAGTGACTGAACTCGACCTAGCTATCTAGCTAGTGTGGAAAATTCCGAAAAATTGGAAGATTCGTCTTAAGAACTGATGGGAGCTAACTCACCTAAAGCCTTGCGCAATGTTGACGGAGATAATGTTCACCCAGAAGGCGCCGGCCACAAGGAAGTAGTAGATGGCGTATGCTGTGAAAAGCCAAGCGGACATCTGTCTATCATACTCAGTCACCATTCACAATATACTGAAATAAACTGCAATTTATACTCAAACAAACTCGGTCGAGGAATCTGAAAAGCAAATATCTATCTATCTTGTTACTTTATTGCTAGAATTGGCTCAATGAAAAATCATATATTCATTTCACGAAAACATGGAAATTTATTTAATAATTTAAAACAATTTTGGTATTGTATAACTTTTCCCAATATAAAATTAAATGTTTGTCATGACCGTTCCAACCTTATGTCTTCGCGCGCTTTTTCGGCCATCTTCATCCATCTCCGACGCCGCCGTTCTCAGGTCCAGACACCATCTTCTCTCTTCTTTCCTCGGAAGCTCACTTCAATTACCGTTTATCAAATCAACAAACTATTTGCTGCTAACATTCCAGTCCAATCACTGACAATTTCGCCCAAGCCCTCAATGTCCCTCCAACTCGTTCACATGAAATATTTTAAGCTCCACTGTCACACTTAGAGTTCCAATTTTGATGTTCTCTCAATATCCATTCCCTAGTAGATGCTTACAAGTCCCCAAAGAAAAAAAAAACTAACATTAATTGGAGCACGATCCGTTCATGAGCACGGCATCAGTCAGAATGAATGTCTCTCGTATTCTTTCAGCCCTGCAAATCTCGGTTCTTAATCTCGATTGTTTATTTGCAGATAACATTTGATGTACTTTCGTACCTAGCCAATCTCTAAATTTCTTGCAAAACGAACTAGCCGTCTTCACGACTGTCACTGCTTTTTCGGCCAATCCCAGAATTCTATGTAGAATTAACTAGCCGTCTTCGCGATTGTCACTGCATGAATATGTTGACCTTGACGACGGCTCGCTTGCCGTTGCTATGCTAGCATATTCACATAATTTATCCCCTTTAATTGACGCCATTTAAAATAAATATTGTACAATATTCAGTGACATATTGGTATGTCACAATACCTACATTTATTATTTCAGTAGTTCATTTCCGCAAATACACTCTACAGATTTATAACTAGTGGTGCACCTAGACCACGCATTTTCTCGCATTAGTAACGGTTACGTAAAATTATCATGCCGCAGTTGTTGTTCAAATTAACACAGCTCAGACATCAATTATAAAACTGATTACCAATCATTGCGCATTAGGCGCAAAAATTAGTTCAATTAAAGGTAATATAACGACACAAATTTGATCACCCGTCCCCCCAGCAGTGATATTTTGTTCCCATAAAGTTGGATGCTTTAAATATATTTACTTGTCTTTTGTTTCTTCAACGAATATTTACAATCTATTTCAAAGGTGCAATAATTAGTAAGTATTACAAATAATTATTAACAATATAAAATGAAATAAAAGTAAAGAATATTAGATAAATGATATTTAGATCATTATCAAAAATCTCATTAGAGCATTATTACAAAAGCTTTGTTATAGAGAATTATGAGAATTCAGAATACAGGGTGGAACAACTAACTGATAACACCCCTTGTATCTCTTCAACCGTGCAAGATACGAAGATGCCGTTTAGACAATCGATTGCCTAAACGGGGGCTACTTCAGTACAGCATACTTCGTTATTGTACTATTTTTTACTACGAAGATATAAGGTCAACTTTGTTTTTTTAATCGAATCCTAGGCTAACTTTTAGCTAATCGTAATGGGCTTAGAAAGATAATTTCAAATATGTGTGTATCTTCGTAATTAAGCCAATCGTTTTTTAGAAATTAATGTATTTTTGTTACATTTTTCTATTGAAGCGGTACTTTTTCATTTGATCTTGTCTGTTCTCGGCTGAGGGAAATAAAGGAATGGTTTTGTCTGCTTTCCGAAAACGCTCAAAGGCTACGTACTACGAATAAATACCAGGACGGATAATAAATAGTTTCCTGGATAATAAAATGTATAAAAATGCGCCACTGGGGTAATGATATCGCATTTCTAACAGTTTCTTAAAGCATTCATTTCTTCTGATACTCATGATTAATAAGGTATTGTTCATTTATTTTTGTATTATTTACTTAAAATTTATAATAGAATTTGTAGTCACAGTTTCAAAAGAACAGAACAGTATTTGCGCAACAAAACAAGAACTTTCCAGAATCCTCAATGCAGTATTTGAGTCTTCCTTACACGAAGTCATCTTTCAGCAAAATTAGTATTGAAGAAAGTAGTTGTTACTGTGCTCAAGTAAATGACCGCGTTTGTCTGAAGGACGGACTTCCCCATTTAGTCAGCAGGAAAGGGCGAATGGAAAATCGCCTCTTCAATGAAAAAATACGTTACCAAAACACATCGATTTCTAAAAAAACGATTCGCTTAAATACTGGGGCGTCATAACAGTCGCCTTGTACAAACTACTAGTAAAGTGCATTTCATGCGCATGAAACGCACAAGGGAGTAGGGGGCGTCAACGGGCAGTGTTTGCTGAAAGGACGCCCTGCGGAACAAAGGAAAGGATGTATATTTGGACGGGGAAAATCTGTGCTCAAGCTGGGCAACGGGAGGCACCCCAGCAGAGGCAAGGGACTGGAGCGACGGAGGCAAGGGGCTGGAGCCGGCGTGCATGCGTCGAGACGTGAGATGTGGCATACTCGCTTGTATGCGCACGAGGAAGTAACGGTGCATCACATCGCAGAAGTAGTATTTAATCAGGCAAGCGGTTGTGGTGACCAGTAATTGTTTCTCCTTGTAACAGGTCAGTCTATTGTTTATTGTACGTATTGTAAATTTGTGATTCGGGTGTCGGAGTGTATCTGGAATAAAATTGTATATGTTACAAACAGTTCACGTCTGTCCGTTCTTGCCCCGGCAATGACGCCACAATACGAAGATATACATATGTTTGAAATTGTCATTTTAAGCCCATTACGATATGCTAAATTTTAGCGTAGGGTTCCATGAAAAAAAGACAAGTTAACCTTTTATCGTTGTAGTAAAAAATAGTACAATGACGAAGTATGCTGTACTGATGTAGCTCCCGTTTAGGCAATGGATTGTCCAAAATGCATCTTCGTATCTTGCACAGTTGAAAAGATACGAGGGGTGTTATCAAAGTTGTTCCATCCTGTATATAAAAATGTTAGAACAAAACAGTAGAATGCGTTTGAATAAATGTTGATTATTAAAACTGAGAGGAAGATGAAAAGAGGAAATTATATTGAGATGAAACATTTCTTTAATACTATCTAGTAGGTTTACAGCTAGATGATTGGAATGCATTTCTAGGCGTTTTGGTACCTTAAACGTACTTAAATTACTAAACGTTATTTAATTTAAAGAAATAAACAAATTCCATTGATATTAGGTTTGTAACCAGGTTTAAGGAAGATGCTAAAACAAATGTTTTTTGCATGTTATATTTTTGCCCGCAGGTTTTCAATTGCAAAAGTTGCAAATAATGCGAGAAAGTATGTGCTATGTTATTTCCTGTAGTAATCTTCAGTAATTATTTTTATTGCTTTAAATAAAAATCCTGTATTGTGTTGTATATTGGAAGTAAACATATGAGAGGATCTTAATTTTAAAACAACTTTTAACATTTGTAGTTAAATCGTTCCGTTGAATACATTTGTCCCAAATAAGCTGCCATTTTCTGGAAGTTTTATATTTTAAATGTAGAAGATCAATTAATCTTTAAATACATAAGACATATTTATTCATTAGGATGTAGTGTATTTATATTTTTTTGCCTTTGTGAATTATCTTTAATAAGAATAAGAATCCTTAATAAGAAAATATTCTATTGTGATAGTGCGGTGGAAAACGGTGAATTATTCACACAAAATCTGTTACTGGGCCCTGAAAACGAAAAAGTGGATAAACCCTGTTCCTGTATATCTGTGGTCACGGAGTAAGAGATTTTAAGTCAATTTTTGGTCAAATTGGTTTAAGTACTGACTCTGCAAGTATCCATATTTTATTTTAGTAAAACGACCGAATTCATGTTGCTTCCTTAACGAAAAAAAGCATTGGAAAATATAGCTAAATCGGCTTAATATAGCGTAGGCCTCAATAGTCTAATCCTGGTTTTCTCCGAAGATTTTTGACTTAACAACGTTTAACCTGTGACCACAGATATAGTAAACCGGCGTAGCTGGGGTGTTTATTATCAAATATTTTCGAGAGAAGAAAAAGGTGAATTTTATGTAAATAACAAAGTTTTAAATAATATTATTTTATTAAAAATTGGTTGACATTTTAATAAAATATGTACCAATAATTGGAATTCCATGTAAAAGAAAAGTATATTTTTCACAAAAAAATTTAGTCAAAACTTTAGTTGATGTGTTCCTTCATGTGTTTTCATGTGTTCCTTTCCTTTGTATTCCTTTGTATTGTTTTCCCTTCCGTTCCTTTGTATGTGAATTGAAGTAACGTTCATCCTATAATCTTGCTTCCATCATTTCCATCGGTCAAGGATAAGAAACATGTCACAGGAAAAGAAACATGTCTCTAGAAACATGCCATTTTCTCCAAAACAGTACCAATTCTTTTATCAAACTTTGTCTTCGAATAGCCTCAAGAACACTCAAGAGAATGGTGATGGTACATGTGTGATAAGCCTAGAACCCTGGGTTTAGTTTTAATGATAGAATGGGCATCCAGTGTTGGAATAATAGCATGGTTTGCAAACTTGGCAGCCAAAGAATACGCGTTGTTAGGATAACCCATCAACAAAGTGTGATATTCCATGCTTGATACCATAGCGCTGTGCAGATGGACACAGCCCCGAACACATTATAGGAAAAAAGTTTAGAGAGGGCATTGAGAGCCGTGGTCTTGTGGAAGGCGCATGGAATCAGTCTCTAGAAAAACATTGAAGCGAACACACGGAAGCGATTGGTGAGGTGCGAACAGATTTTCAGCATAGACTGCGTATTATGGAAATGATAGTGAGGCGGGAATTTATGATTAGTTTGAGGTTTGAGAGCTTGGTATTGCTTAAATTGTAGTATTAAATTGTAATTGGAAATTTTATTTATGTAGTAGTTGGAATTTCGAATTAAAATAAACTCCGTATTTCGAGGGGATGTATATTAGGGTAGCTCCGTAGATGGAAGGATTTTTCAATAAGTACCTGAATATTGTCAGTCGCGAGTAGGTGTTTCATACGAAACACAGATGGGGAAAGTCACGGCCACGTATTAATTTTGTAGGAATATTAAGTACTATTAATAGCAAATCGTTGAAGACATTCTGGAACATTTTTAATTTAGGAAAGGACGCGAGAATGTATACCAAGGCCATGGACAACAATCTGCTAGTCAGCCGACAAGCCATCTATCATTTTCAAGCCATCAATATTTTATAGTAAGCTTATAAACTCTATTCAAACTCGTACTGTGTTTTAATGTTCTGCATTGAAAAACAATTCTCATGAGATCGAAGGTATTTGTAACGTATGTAAGAATAAATGTTAAATTTTTATTGTTGAAAAAGGCTGATAATATATATTTGTTGCCATCAATCTAATAATTACTTTCAATCAACGAAATAGAAATCTATTCAAACATGTTGGTTTCAATCAATAGAACTTTCAGGAGTCGATTCTGTATAGAATTACACGTCCACATGCAACAGGTAAGGAGAAATATGTTGTACGTCAAACCCCTGATTAAATTGGAAGTAAATTTAATAAATTACTGTTAACATTGCGAGAATTTGTGAGGATAGCAGGGCATCGGTAGAAATAACAAAATTAACAATAGCAGTGGCAGTAATCTCTTTCATAGTATTAGATGTTTGCTGTTATAGGACCCATATTTGTAAAATATGAGAAGAAAAAAAAGAATTTCACACATGTTCGTTGAGATCACAGATTTTTTGAAAATTTAAAAAGTGCAATTTTTTAGCCGACTTCTTACAACTATAATATTGAAGATAGAATTTTTTCCTTAAAATATCTGTTTCTTAAAGATGAATCTTTAAAAAATTTCATTTTCAATTTTTCGAAAATATGAATAATTTCTTAGTAATTTTCCTGCAAGTTCGAGCGAAATATTGGTATTTTTCCCTCAAAAACATTTCCAATTTTTTAAAACTTTTCTCTCCATATGTTATAAGGGACGGTAAGAAACATGATGTTAGTCTCATTTTCGGGTATTGCTCGTTTGTTTAAAAAACTGTGCAAAAAAAGCGTCAGACAAAATCTATTGAACAAAATTAGTTCTTCAAAAAAGGTCATGTACAATTTTTTGAAAAATGCGAGTAATTTTTGGCATAACTTCTACTTGAAATTAATGAAATGTATACCGGTTACACACCAAAAGAAACGCCACGAGAAAATTGAATGAATGTTTCAAAAATAGACATGTATATTCATTACCTGATTCAAAGTCTACTTCATTTCGTCGTTCTGTACATTAATGAAATGAGTAGATGATGTTAATAGATACGTAGTTGTTACCTCTTGGTGGCGCACAGTTAAATTATTGCGCATTGATACACTCTTGCTTTTGTGATGTAATGCTAGGCGAAAAAAGTTCACAAAAGTAATTATTTTGTACACATATTAAAGTTTATGGTTGTAAATCGTAGCCTATTGTACTCCTGATTTTTAAAGGAAGCTAGAATAAAAAAATCATCGATAGTTCATTACATTCAGAGATTATTACGCTATTACTCAACGCACTTGTCACTTTATATATTTGTATAGATGAAGATATATATTATGTCCTTTAACACGTGAATTCGTTTTGTGAGTCCTTGATACCGAAAAATCCATAGTTTGTGGTCAACGCGCCAATACCCTTCAGTAGATTTTCTCTAAAATTGATATTCCTATCGTCCTGACTCGTCCAAACTTCAGGCTTTGGAATTTCAAAAGGATATTTTATTTTTACTTTCTCGCTAGCGTTTTCGCAGAATAGAGAAAGTTTGCTGCGGGTAAAAACGAATAGTACAATTTGTGTTTTAATAGGAATGTTTGAGATTTTTTCGAGCCTGTTCTATGGTTCTGACACAATACAATTTTTTTGTTATTTTAAAAGTTTTTTTTTGAATTTGGGTCTGATAAAATATCAAAAAACTGTTTTTCTGATAGTATAAATTGTCTCCTTATTTTTCATATTTTTCAATCTGATAAAATAGTGTAAAGTCGAAAAAATTAAAATAAAAAAACACGTTTATGGCTGTAGATGGGTGTGAGTGGTGACACGGGGGCTAAGAAACCTTTCAAAAATATTATTTTTATGTTAGAATTATGAAACCACTCATGTCATTTGGTTTTGGGAAACTTTTTACCATTTTATCCGGGGAGTACCCTTTCCAGCGCAAAATACATGAAAACTAATTGATTTTTCAAAGGCATGACCTATTTTTTTACTAAAAATTTGAGGCAAAAATCTCTATCTTCAAATTTGAAGTTTTGAAATGTTCGTTGCAACTTTCAAAAATTGAGGTTTCGCCGAAAATGGAACTACAACTATATTTTTTACCATTCCCTTATATACACGAGAAGAAAATTTAAAGAAAAAAATTGGAGATGATTTTTTAAAAAATTGTTAAATTTTTTTAACTTGCCTATATTTGGCCCAAAATTACACGAAAACTACTCTAATTTTCAAAAAACTTGAACATGCACTTATTTGAAGACCTTTCTTTAAGAAACATATTACGGAAAAATATCTCTTTCTTTAATATTTTATTAACTCCCCAAAAATTGCACTTCGCAATTTTCAAAATATCAGAGATTTAAACCTGCGCCGTTCTCCTAAGCGTTCTATACGCTATCTGAGGACAAAGACAAATCAAAACATGTTGTGTCATTTTTGAGAAAAGTTTTAAAATGTTTTAAGGCTTCTAGTATCCTCAAAAATCAAAATTTCTGTTTGAAACTGCCAAAGTCTTGAGTTCGTTCAGATCGATCGGGGAATAACAATTTTAGAGAAAATCCGCTTAAAGGTTTAGGCGCTAGCGTTGATCATAGGCGAACAAATAGGCTTTCCGTCGTCAATCGATTTTTCGGGAACAAGTACACAATGCGACCACCCGCTTTCCAAGATATGAAAACGAGTCATATTTCTTAGCTCTGAGGTATCGCGCACCAACGTAACTTGAAATACGCGCTCCATGCTGGCACTGAAAGTAAGGAAAGTTACAGAGTTTGCTGGTGTAGTATGCAGGTGTGACGCAATTCATTTCATCTCGCAAAACTATCTTTACTACGGAGGCAAGCGGCCTGTGAAGTCGTGGAGTGGCGTAACATTGAATTTTAAGCCAAGGCCGTATTGTCAAAGGTCTCCAGGAAAGCGTAACTCTTCACTACAGATATGAGAAGAGGTAATTAGATTCATAATTTATGTACTTTAATTAGTTATGGAACATTTAATTTATGAGAAGTTGTGAAGCGTTTGAAATACGTTGCAAGTTGAAAGGAAGTATGCGTGAAGGTATAATCAAATGGGAGAGTAGGAACTTACAACTTGTGTCTTCTATTTCTTTCAGGATTTTTTTATTGGATAGTATAGAGTATTTACTTAATGTACAAGTACGTAGGAAGTAGTGAGCATCGCGCGAGGACTGGTTTTATCAGGATAACCGCGAGCTGGAAGTTCAAAAGCAGACTTGAAGGCTGTGGGATTTGCTCCAAATTGAATACTACAGATTTCTCCAACTGCAGTTGCTTTTTTTTTTTTTTTTTTTCAAGAAAGAACATTCCTACATGAAATTCAGTCAGTCAGAACTCTCGCCATATATTTTAATATTGTAACACGTTTAACGAGATACGAAATTACTTAAGAAATCAAAATTCTGAGAAGTGAGAATCAATATTTCATTAAAAACTAAATAGTATCAAACGATTAATGCTGGGGCAAAGCACAGCTTTTAATTCACAACTGTCTAATTGAATTGTGAACAGAGAAGGTGTGAGGTTAGATCATCAATCTCTCCTTAAACTGAAGATGTTACTTAAATTCAGGATTTGTGAAAGTGGAAAGGAATGTAACATTTTGTTTAAAACTGAATTCAGTGTGTAAACTAGTAATTTCTTGGCATAGAGGAATTAAATAAATGTGATGATAGGCTACCTCATTGAGTAATTCAGATTAACATAGCTTTTGTTAATTTTTACAATGTTGTTATGAGCACAAATGCCGTTGATAAAATTAGAAAATCTTAAATTTAGGAAAGAACCTAAAATGTTTCTTTTTGGGCATTGTATTTAAAGAATTGCAGTAATTTCATTCAACTTTTAATAAAATATTATAATTTTCTTTCTTTTATTTTACTAATTGCTATTAGAATTTGATTAGCTCTGTTTCCTCAGTCTCGAAGTGCTTTATTAATCATACGTTTACTGAGTAGTTACAGTATGTACCATCATCATACTTTTTCATATAAAAAATATTGATTCTAAATAATACTTCTGACAGTTCATGTATTTGTTCGTTGAGATATTATTAGTAATTAGATTGTTTTGTTTTTACAGTTTTAAAATATTAAATATTAAATTTTAAAATGTTATAATACTTAATATAATTAAATATTTATTAATAATTAATTTATTATTAAACACTTATTTCAATTACCAAATAAAATTTGCATTTAGAAATAATAAATGAAACATTGAATATATATTTTACTAAAAATAAAAAAATAACTTCCATTACCTGCAAATAGGAACAACTATATCCTCAATCCATAACATAATAATCTTATATTAATAAAAATTGTTAAAAGTAAGTATTGATTTTGAAAAAATAGGGGGTCCAAAACATATCCAGTCAGTGAAACATGAAAAATATTTAACTTAGGTAACAAAGGATTAAAAATCTATATTTAAATATCCATACTTTTTAATATATTTGAAAACTAAAGAGAACATGACAAATGAAAAAGTACAAAAATACATTTTCAGTTTTATTAAAAATTCATGTATTGTCAATCAATGCAAATTTCATGCAATAGAAAAGGAAAAACAACTTTCATGCTAGCAAATTTTCATTTTTAATAACATTAAAACTTTTAATAAAATGGAAGACCTTAAGAATGAAGGAAGGAATTAAGCCCTAGGATAAATTTACACATTTTGAATGGTCTTTGTAAACTACATTAACTGTTTTCCCTTCTTGGCAAAGTACAAACAAATTTTCAATTCTTCCCTCACGTGAAGCCCCAACATACAATTGCCCATGTGAAAAGAATGGATTTCTAAGATACAAACCTACAAATTTCAGAGTTTTCCCCTGAGACTTGTTTATAGTCATAGCAAAACAAGCAAAAAAAGGAAATATTTAGACACTGTTTTCATTTGTTTATTTCGATCGTTTTTTATTCCAGTTTCAGGACTATCTATTTACACTTTAAGGATTACATACTTAGAATCTAACCCTCCGGACTTTCGTTTTAACGAACGCATCGATAATTTCGTCCAGGTTTGCTCTCAAGGAGTTGGTTACCTTGTTCTCTATGGACAAAATACTCAAGTCCGCCAACCTCTCTTGTTCCATCGAGTTTCGAAGATAATTTTTTATCATCTTCAGTTTCGAGAATGATCGCTCTGCCGTTGCAACTGTCACGGGAATTGTCAAGAAAAGTAAAAGTACGGAACACACATCCGGGAAACTAGCCGAGAGACTGAAATACTCGATCAGAACCAAGTTTGCCAACTCCCTGATGGAACGTATTTTCGATAATTGGTCTTTCAGACAGCTTCGCAAGGATAACAGTTGATTTAACAGTTGGTCGGTTACGTCGTCATGATATATTTCAATGAACTTTTCGCACCGCTTCGCAAGTTCTTCTTCAGAAAACTCCAATAAATTCTGTGGCTGAATTATGGCGAACGAATCGACAATTTGGCTCAAGCCAACAAATCGGTGTCTCAATTGAGTGACTACAATATCCAAAGACGCATAGTAAACATTTACTTGGAACCGTTTCTCGCCGTCAGACAGACGTTGGTCTTCGCAAAGTTCGTCAAAATAGCGCTTCGTCTTTTTAACCCGTTTCGCACAAAATTCCGGTTTTACACCCCATGCGGCTGCCATTTTCACTGCATCGGATTTAGCTTTGTCGAAATCACCTCTAAATTCCGTTAAATCTTTCCGGGCTGCTTCAATCAGATCTCAGGCTTGCCACAGATCAAAATCAGACTTTTGGAGATTTTGTGAAACAGCATTGGTCGCGTTCAAGATACGTGAATGCAGCACAACTTGGAAGACAAACTCAAACGTCTCGATTTCTTTCCTTAAACTGCACGCATCTGCTTGCTCAGATGGGCTCTAACCAGTTGATTATGTTTGACAAAGCGCGTAAAATATCCGAATAACTCTGATGAATAGCCACAAGCGAATCGTATAAACGTTTCGTGTTAAAAACAAATGATTGATAGTGAGATTTGAGGACCAAAATATCGTAAAATAATGGAGGCCCCGTAAAGTCGTTACCAAAGATTTTACAGATCTAATTGAAAAATATTGCATCCCTATTTTTCATTTTAAAAAAATATACCAGAAATAATAATTACTTTTTGTTCTCAACTGTAATGAACAAGCAAAAACAGACCTCAAATGGGGGCTCCTTGTGGTCGGGAGCCCCACCGCACTGCATCCGCTGCAACCGCAGTAGTTACGCCACTGCATTTGCATTGATATTGACATAACTGGACTGTTAGGAACAATTCATTAGATCACTTAAAAACTACCATGTATATCACATTAATTAACTTCAATAATTGTGGTATTTATTTGCGTTCAATAAAACTCATTATTACCAGTTCAAAACGCGAAGGAACTGTTAACACACATTTCAAAAGCATTATTAACATAGAAGTATGATCGCAGATAACTTTTGAGGTTGTATTTTTCATTTGCACTTGACACTTGTTAACACTTATTAAGCTCGAAATAGTTGATAATTCTTAATTAACTTAATAATTATTCACAGAGTTAATATTCATTTATAGATGAACATCTCTTTTTAATTCTACCGAAAAACGAAACATGTATTATTGAACAGTGGACACGACTCGAGACCGCGCGAGGATTGTGAATGACAACAAACAAAACAAAAGCGAGAGACTTGATCAGAGTTATAGTTTCATAAGTTGGCTATTCCGACAGTAAATCTTTCAAGCTGCCATATTGCGAATCTAGTGCGGCCTAATACACGGCCTGGACTATACACTACATTTTTCTAAATGATTGAAACAAATGCGGCTCGATTTAGTACATTTTTCCTCTCATCAATGCTACCCATTTCTTAGTCAAGTCTTTGACCTTCAGAGGAAACCTAAAAAGTTATAAAACATGCTCGTTACCAATACCAGTTATAGGTAAAAACTCAATGGAGTGAATGAGAAAATACGTAAAATACGATATTCCACCAATAGTTTTGTGGTTTTTATTGGTGCAATGATGTAGTCAAACAGGAGGACAGAATTTTGATGTAGCAAATCTACAAATACTACACCAAAATACGCCGAAAAGTGTACTTTCAAGGAAGAATCCGTACAACCCTCAAATGACGCAGTTTGTTTTGCCATCAGAAAACATGGCGGCCAGTAGTGAAAAAAGCTTCAACTAGGAGTTCTGTATCTATAGAAATTTCCTCTCTATGTAATTCAAGCTTGTTGGATTATCCTTATTCTAAATTTATTAATTCACAAGTTGTATACAATGTTTCGACGCCGTTTTTTTATGTTCAAATACAACCGAGAGTTTCTGGCTTATCACATTAGATATCTTATTAGATTCTAATATGATAAGTTGTTTCCACCTGTTGTGTAACTATAAGTAACTAACAAGTACATCTGTTTTACCCTATAAGATACATTCTGCAAATAAAGTATCAATGTAAAATAATATTAATAATTACGTCTAAAGGACAAATTAGTCACCGGCCTTTTCATTCTCTGAATTTCCAATCCCAAACCTCAGTACAAGAAAAACACAAAACTGCTGGTATGAATACTCTCTACAAGTCTTGAAGTCCGCATCGCTGTCACTCTTCCTCTTATCATTATCATCATCGATGCCAACAAATGACATTTGTTGAACTCTTAGTACATCATTCGGGCAATTGAAGAAATAAATAGTTTCTGACATGCCATTCTATGCAATAATAAAAAAAAACACAACAAAAATACTCTCGTTGTGTATCTGAAATTCAAATTTCATGATTTTTGAAGAGATAACTCGTAGAAAACCAGAAAAACTGTAATGGTTTTACTATGTAGAATAAGGAAAATTTTGAAAAAAATCATAAAAATAAGGTTATTCACTCCAAAAGAGGCACTATTGGCACTATTTTAATACTTGGCTCCCTGCGATTTAGGAAGATAGGTGGAGAGAGGGTACCCTATCCCCAGTGGCGGCTCGTGGGTATTCGCACGTTCGCTTGTGCACACCCAAATTAATTCAGTGCCATTTCTCTTAAACATCTCTTCACAAGAGGGGAATACAAGTCCTCACGGAACATTTACGAAACATGGTATTTCAAAACACGCGCCGTTCGGAAGCTGCGATTGCCAGTCCGTCCGCCTTTCTTTCGTGAAAGCCTGCGGGAGCACACTCGGGAGAATGCGACCGAGGAAATGGCGTCCAAGGCTGCCGCGGGGCTGCAGGGGAAGGAGGGGGAACAACGGTGGCTTATGGAGGACTGGAGCAATCCCGCCGTGGTGCTCCCTCTATGGCGCCGGCGCAGTGGCGATCTCGGGAAATGCCTTGACGTGTCTCGAAGATTTAACACTCGAGTAGCACAAGTTTTTAACAGAAGTAAGTGTGACATTGAACGAAGAAAGTGTGAGATATCTCTCCACTTAAATGAGCTTTCACACTAGCGCGCGAAACGCGAACGCATTGCTGTGCAGTGTTGCATTCATGAAAATGTTAATTGTATATAATATGTGTATTCTCTTGTGTTTTAAAGTGAATTGCAATTACAAAACAATTCCGAAATATTCAAACCCCTAGTGTATTTTGTAAACGTAAGTATTAGGCTACTTTCAATGTGTTTTGAGAAACCGAAATCAGAGAGTTCTTTTTCTGTCAAGGGTGTTTGTGCAACTAACAATGAAAATATGAAACGTAAGAAATCAACGATTTCAATGAAAAAGCCACAGATAAAAAATTGCTGAAAAGAAACAATGGAATAGAATTATTCGGCATGCTATCAGACTTCATAAGATGATTTGTGTTTAATTGTAATTATTAATGTTAATGTGTGTAAATGCATGCATGTAACGTCTGTGTGTGTGTGTGTAAGAGAGAGAGAGAGAGAAAGAGAGAGAGAGAGGGAGAGAGGGAGAGGGAGAAAGAAGAAAAACGTTGCACACCCTAATGGCATGACCACGAGCCGCCACTGCCTATCCCTAAAGCCGCCCTTGAAGTTACAGGAAGAAGTCGGTGTGTATCTCAAGGATACAAGGGCAGTATTCGAGTGTTAAGTGGCAAACTGTTTCAATTGTTGCCCATTATACCTTACTTTTTGAACATCACCTTATTTCAGAACTGTCAAGCAGTAGCGTAATCAAATTTTAAGGTCTTCTCTATATCTTTATTTGGAATCTATAAATACATTCCAAATTGCAATAAATATTTAAAATATTTTTAACATTTTTCAAGTTTTTCTCATTAAGACTCCGAAAATATCGAACACAACATATGTTCGAGATTCGATCGAGATCGATTCACGAACTTCTCAGAGCTCTGATCTACAGCAGTTAGTTAGTAATCAATACTCAGTATTTGCTTACTAAGAGTTAATCTTTTAACAGAAAACTTTAAACCTCATATTTCTTGTACCGTGCACAGTCAATGCCTGATTGAAATACGCACAAACTTTTGCTTTTTCAGCGAATTGGAAATATCACACTCTCCTGTGTCGAGATTTTAATTATAAATTACACAGAAATTTAAAGAATTGTTTCAAATGCACAACAAATCAAATAACCCATGAATAATCGCTTCAACAAATAGTAATGAGATACAAATTCTACTACGTACAAAATTTATACAATTAAAATGACTTTCTTGAATAAAACCTGAATGAAACGTGTCATGAATCTACAAGACATCTTTTGGCTCCCTTTCAAACATTCAGTTCGTTTCCAGTCTCTTTTAATCTATGTAACTGCGCTCCCTGTCACTTCGTCTAATTACTTTTTCAGCCGATTAGTTTGCAGGCACGACCAACCCTAAAATACAAATTTCTCGCTGTCGTACGCCTCTCGCTTTTCACGCACTTCAAAAATCCCGTCACAAAACAGTTTCTTTACCTTGCGCTGGTTCGCTCTCGCACCTGGCCTCGCCGGGACACCGACGTCGCCCCGCTCGGCGGACTAGCGTCCTTGCTCGGCGCTCAGGGGATTCTTACCGTCGCCTCCGCCGCGCTGCCTTCGTAGACTCTGCTAGGCGCCGCTTCTTCGCTCGCTGCGTCGAACAAATCCGGTCCGAAATCCAATATCTAATTTTCTTTCCACTTGCTTCTTGTTCTGCCACGAAACTTGCTCGTTCGTACGCCATTTTCTTTCTTCCTCCCCGTTCCACAACTCGTTGAACGTCGTCGTCCCCACAGTCCTCTCATGTAATGAATAACTAACGGCAATTTTAAGTGTTCTTGGGATCGCTCTCGGCACGCATTCGTTTCACAACTTCAATGAAAATGTTATTAAAACAAGATGTTAGAGGTCCCTGTAAGGGTATCCCTCAGTATTTATGTACATAGATAAATTGTAGCATATAGTTAATTTGTATATTTATTGTTTATTACTTGAAATAGTTATATATATTTATGTATTCAATACCTTGAAAGTTTCTGTCTGTAATCGAACAAGGATAATAATAAATTTAAAAAAAAATGAAAATGTTACAGTTCTTACCGCCTTTTCCATGTAAACTCTGCTCTCGGAAAGTCTACCTCTCCTTACAATGCAACGTTCTGCTCGAATTCGTAAATTTCACTGCTAAATCAATGTCCTCGTAATGGCGGATCTCTCGCTAATTCTCAAGTACTTCACTGCGCTAATTACTTCCAAAAATCTTTGAAGATGGTGTTTTCTTTCCTGACCAGCTTACGTAGACGACCAACTACCTAACATCGCCGACGGCACAGCCAAGAAAAACTACCGATCAGCCGTCCGGTGTATTTAAGCGACAGCCCTTCCGCGGATGGGAGGTAGCGCGTCATACCGCTATAGGACTGATCCCTCGCGTTTACTCAATCCGGAATATACAGCATGAACTTATTACTTTACTTACTTTACTAGTTGCGTTCTCGTTGATCGCAGCGGCATGCTTTCCTCTTAATCCTGACGCTGCAGCTGGGTGGGCTGGGGGAAGCAGGTTGCGTGAATGAACCATGCCACTAATATATATATATATATATATATATATATATATATATATATATATATATATATATATATTTGTGTGTATGTGTATATATATGTGTGTATATATAAGTATTTATATACACATATATGGGCTACAATATATATAAAGTCCAACCCTAAAATTAACTTTTTCATTTTTTTAGCGTAACAATAAATATTTTCAATAAAATGAACAGGCGAGCAACAAGTGTCAGGCGATTTAGATCTTTGATTCTGTTTAGAATTGTTTCTCAAGTCGACGGGAACAATGGAAAACAACGGAGAGCTCTCTCTCCATTTAAACCTGAAGGTAGCACCGAAGAGCCCTCTTTCCATTTAACACTGAAGACTCTGCTTGTCGATGCGCCGGTAGAGTCTACTTGTCAACCCAGGTCTTCTTTAAAACCCTGGAGGTTGGTAGGTGTATGTGTGTGGGGGGAGGCAACACAACCAAGACCACTTTCTCACTAAGAAAATTAATGCACACTAATAAAATTTCGATTAGAAATGTGTTAAGATTTCAAATTTTAAAACTTTATGTCACAGCTATTGTGAATTATTTTGTATCTGTCCACTTGGGCATTGTTCCAAAAGATTCTTTAAAAATTGGCTGATATGCAAATGCATTTGGGGTGGTTCGCGACTATATATAACTTAGCACCCCTTGATCGTTAACCAATGCCCTTTGCGCATTTCCGAATTCTCTATCGAGAGCTGCAGCGAGAGTAGAAAGTGAATGCACTTGCTCTTTCTCGCGCTAGCGGTATCAAAATTCGTTGCTCCAGTGTGTTCAAGCTTCAGTTACAAACGTCAGTCCAGAAACTTCCCATTAGAATTGTCTAAACTATGTCACAGAAGCTGCTCACAAATTCCCAAATAGCATACCCGCAGATTTTATTCGCAAACTAAATGATCTCACAATTCCTCTATTACAATTCACTAAATCTTAAGTTACCATTTGTATCAACTAGCAAATTCCTCATTATTGTTGGTGAAAATGTCAGTCACAAATCGTCTCATGAAGTCCATGTTACAATAGCTACAAATTTATTTTAGTTTAAAAATCACACTTATGATTAAAATCATTGTAGAAGTCATTTGAAACGAGCTTTAGTGCAAATATATCGGGCCTAGTTTCTTCACGTGGTCAGTAATCAGACCATACTGTGCGGTCATTACTTCTCCCTTGCCAGCAATCACAACCCTCGGAAATAGTGGCATGGAAAGCGCTGTGTCATTATTATTATTATTATTATTATTATTATTATTATTATTATTATTATTATTATTATTATCTGGTGTTAATACACACTCAACACAGAGGTGAAACTATTGACGTCAGACATATGGAAAGTGAGATACGACTGAGATTGTGGGGTGTAGAGGACAATGAGGCTCAGTTCAAGTGTCTCAATGTTGATGCAAGGTCTGCCAAAGAATAATTCTAAACTACATAAGAAAAATCTATTTAAATATATTTCAGTTTTTTTGGAAACATCGCATCGGCATTTATGACGCATTCTCTTTAGCTATATGTTTTCTTACCCAGCAAGACGCAAAGCAAAACCCAGAAAAATATTGACTAGCAACCCGAAACATATGGTGAAAGTGACTGGGTATCCATTTATACTATTATACATGATATATAAAGAAACACGTTAAAACTGTGGAGGAAATGTGTGAAACTGTGTGAAAAAATGTGGAGGAAAATGTGAAGGTATACTATACGTACTATACGTAAATGTGTACGGAGTAATATACGTACTAAAGAGAAAGTTATGTAATGCGCGAAAAAACGGCGGATTTTCGGCGGAAAAAAATCATTGAAGGGCTCTCGTAACAAAAAAGTGCATAAAACCAGTTGCAAAATTAGGAGAAAATATCCCCTAACACGAGTATAGCCAGTATCCATGTTTTGTGGGTCCTTGGTGCCAAAAAAAAACCATTCAAAGCATAACGTCCGTCCGGTGTATGTGAACAATATTAGCATCTAAACTATACATAGGATTTTTAACAAACTGAAGAAACCTCTGTCCATTTGGCCTGAGTCAAAGCTCTGCTATTTTGAAAAACATTCAATAAATTTTGGGGGATTTACATCAAGTTCCCAGGATATTTTCAACATTTTCTTAAAAACAGCTCTAATTGTTTTCTTTCAATTTCATGTAAGAATAGAGTAAAGTACACTTATAAAAGTGGCATAGGTCTGATTTTCACGGTTAATCCATAATTTTCGAAAATTGCAAAAGTTTGAATTTTTATCGGCGCATTCTTACAACTATAAAATTGAAGATGGAGATGTTTCTTCAAATGAAATTTGTTGTCCATAAATAATTCTTTCTTTAAGGTCGTGTAGATTTTTTTTGAAAATTTCATTAGTTTTTGTGCAATACTGCGTTTAATTTTTGCAATTTAAACAAAATTACAAAAATTAGATTTTGTCAAAAACGGCTCCAAAGTTTTCTTTAAAATTTTTGAATGATTAGTGCCAAACGAACGCTATAAGATGACATAAACGCCATATTGCTCTATTATTTTTTTATTTCAAAAATTACCAAAATTAATTTTTTTAGTTGTCTCTCTCCTCGTTCATATTGACATTATCAGCAATTTGTTCACATTATTGTATCTATATGTTTTATGAATTTATGCTTTAAATATGGTCATATAAAAGTTCTCGAAAACTCCACAGTTTTTTGTGAAAATGAACACAAAATTCCGCAGTTTTAGAAACGCTCAAAGGCTATTTTTCAAACAATTGCTTCAAATTTTTTTTCAAACTTTTCCAATGGTTAGTGCTAATTGCACTCTTTAATATTACTGAGATATACAAAATTTCATTAATTTCTGGCAAAGATCTTAGCGTCCGGCTTGCTGGGTCAATGGGTCACGACATATTATAATCCTTATTACCTTTATAATGGATTATAGGATCCGCAGACTATACAGCGCTGCTGGGAATCTGAAATAGAATGATTCTATTCCTAGTTCATTACTGTTTTGATTGACTAAATGAAAGATCACTTTCTTTTCTGAAGAACAAAATTTAACAAAGTTTATTGTTACCTATTTAGCAAACAATTTAGTGAATTTAACAAAATGATTTTATGTTGTGCCTTGGATCAAGATATCTTTGAATTTACAGTTTTATACCGTGGTTAACTTATCTATTCTTCGTTGATGTCCCTCGTAGACTTCTCAGTCGAAATATCTTGCGAGCTTGCTGTAGTCCAAAGTCCCAAGAAATCCTCTTCTGCCCCTATCCAAACTGGTCTCAAACTATCAAAATTATCAGTCCCGATTACGTCCTATGACATAGTCCCGAAATCTATAACTCGATTACCACTCCCGACAAAGTCCCAATATGCATCATCATTACTTCCACATGCAAATATCTGCAATATCATTTACTGTCCTTAAAATTTCACGATCTGATAACCCGATTCTGGACTATCTACCCGCACTACACTCGTTCCTCTCATGAACCTACGATCAGTTCAGACACGCGATGCCGGTCAGAATGAAATCTTCCTGCATGATTCACCTCGAAGACTTTCGTATTAAACTACCTTCCTTCTTATTTCATAACATTTGACCGTCCTTCTCTCACCCAGCCAATCCATGCGTTCGTTATATTTGGTGTAGTTGACCTTTTGATCGTCTAAACTTCTTCGCCCAATCCCAAATTTTCTACTTTCTCGGCATCCAGCCATTCTCTAATGCATTTTCCACCATATAGTCTACAAATAAATGTTTGTTTATTTTCATGTGACATATCGGTATGTCACATACGTAAAGTTAATTTTGGTGTATTATTTGTTGTTTTTTTCTAAAATTACACAAATGTATTTTTTAAATATCTCTCACGCTGTTAATAAGCACATTTCTATATATTTGTGTACATCATTACATTTGCGAGTGGAAGTGCTTCAAATGACTTCAAATGAAGTTTTTCGAAAACTCAATAGATTCCTATGAAAAGAGCTTCAAGTTTGCATTTACAGTAACGCTTAAACGCCATTTTCTTAAAAACAGCTCTGAGTCTTCCTGTCCACCTTAAATTGTATTTATAAAAGACTTGTGGATAGTCCTTAACAAAAATAACGAATGTTAATGAAAACGAATTAACGTACAATTCTCGTTCTACGTAATGCACTCGCAATTTTGTTACGTGCATTAGGTTCGCTTTTACTGCTATCGATAGCGCACAACCACAGAACACCACCACTCAGCGCCCTTTCATTCGCCCGTTCATCGCTTAGTAGCCGGCGCAGAGATCTCGTTTCGAGGAAAACAGGGCGCAGCGGAGAGAGCAGTGCGCGGGTTGGCCCTTTCGGCCGGAGGCTATTCAGCGGCGGCGGGCGTCGATCTGCGGATTGCGGCGGATTCCCCGATTCAATACCCAGGTACGGGAGCAGGCGGCGCGAGGCTGGGCGCGGCGAAGATGGGCAGCCAGATACCGGCAGGCCGCATACAGAGAGGGAAAGCCTCGTACGTGCGGAGAGGGGTGGGGGTGGGAAAAGGCGGACCGGCAAGGTGAGGGATGGTTGCGAAATGGGGGAGAGGAAATGCAGGGCGGGGAGAAGCAGGAGGTGAGGGTGCATACGTGCCAGGAAGTACACGGCCGGGCGGGGATATTAGCGAAGGAAAGGGAGGAAAGGACTAGTGGAGGCAAGGAGTTGTGGAAGGGGAGATACACGTGTATGTCGAGGTTGAGAGTTTTTGGATGCCGAAGAGGGGGCGGATGAGAGACTGCGTACAAGGGAGCCCAGACGGAGCCGAAAGAGGAGGGAAAGGAAGGGGAGAGTCGAGGATGATGAGGGAGGGCAGCAAGGAACGGTGCGAGACCAAGAGATTCGAACAGGACGAGGGGTGGTGGAAAGGAAGCGGGATGAGGGGTTTCATATACAATTTGAGAAGAAAGAGTTTGCATGTTATTTAAATTACACTCTAATTTTAAATTACATTAACTATTTCGAAAGTGGACCACTAAAATTACCATAAATGTTTACATTTAAAACGCATGAACGAAATAAGAAACGCTAATTGATAAAATAGTGTGTGCAACGAAGGTAAATATTGTGGAAAACAGGATGGTGTAAAACACGTTCAGTCCAAAGAGCGTGAAAAGTCAAATCGTAGGATCGTTTATCCATTCTGTTATCATAAAGTGTCGACCAATGTCTGCAAATACTGCTGCTATATGAAATCCTTCAATAATATCTTCAATTAATTTAATTAATAGTTGCCCTATGTTGGTAGAAAGGGTCAGACCCGTAATTGATGTGGTGGTCCAAATTTTAGTGTACTATGGTGACAGTTTAATATATTAAGGAGGAATTTTAATAGTTTTTTTTTTCATTAAAGATAGGAAACTGATTAAGCGATAGCTCGCTGTGTGGTCATTTGGTGTTTCAGCAACGTTCTTCAGCCAACTGACCGAAAATGTTTAGACTGACCGAAAATCATATAGTTTAGAAGTCAGAGTACGTCTCAATTGCGATCACAACTTGAGGCTCGAATAAAATTACAACGTATGGGAAAAAAATCAAATGGCGTGCCTAGCGAGGGACAACGTTTAAAGTTTCAATGTCCATTTTTTGTTAAATGGGTTATTATTGTGAGGTTATTATAATATCTATAAGGCTGAAAATGTACGATTTGATTTGTTATTAACACAAGTTCTCCAGAAACATGAGAAATTATATTTCATTCTTATGAAAACATAGGCTTCCGCGAACAGAGTCAATATTTTCTTGGCTGTCCGGAAGACAGGACGTCCGAGACCCAAAATTTTGTAAATGATGGCCGTTCTCAAATTAAAGTAGATGGTCGTAACTGACAATCGTAGATTGAAATAGTAGAGTGAAGGTAAATGCAACTTCTAATATATCTAAACAAGATATATTTACTGTTAAAACACATAAGCGTTGGGCGTCTTCAGCTGTTCCGATAATACCGATTCGTAAAATACTTCTTCGCCCGGTTTTCGATTGATGATTCCGGGCGCGTCAACTTCTAAGGTATTTAGTTCCGTAAGTGTAGTGTATGTTCTATTCATGGAGTGGCGGTGATCTTCGTCCGGTAGATGGCAAGATGCGGCGGCGCCAACCTACGGTCGGATAGCAGAGTTTTCCCCAACCACGTATTTCCCACCAGGACGGCACCGCTCCAGTCGGGACAAGGCTCTAACCTCCCGACCGGACTCGGCATTGTGGCAATATAGTGCATGTTAGTATAAGTGTGTGTAAGTAAGGTATAAGGATACAACAAGGAAGAGGAAGGAAAGATCGCGCGCGGTCCGTGGCCCGTTTGTTATGGTAAGTACTGCTCCAGCATTTGCCTGTTGTTGATTGGAGAAACCACGATTAAACGTTTTTTGTAGTGTGTCGAGACAACCCGTGAGGCCACTGCATATGCTCTTCCCTGTTTCCAAAACTCAGTAGAAAATCAGAGTACTGAATTCCCGTATCATTTATCATATATTATATGTATCATTTATTACGGCAATAAAAAGTTAGAACATATCCTGAACATTGATGATATTTCTTTAATAACTGACTTTTACCTCGACTTGCGTACAGAATTTTGAAGTGGGTCTATCCTCATGCTTAACCAGTGTCTCCTGACAGTGTATTTCTGCTAGCTGGCGTTGACTGAACATTGCTGTGCAGCCTTTGCTACTGCAGGTTGTTGTGGTAATATGTGTATACCCATTTCATTTCTGAAGGAAAAAATCAAAGTCGAAATGAAACTGTATATTAGAAAAAAAATCTGTTACCGTTGAATGTAAAAATTTAACTTACCATAGCTATCATTAGTCTTAAGCTATTGGTAATAAAATAGCACATACTTTCTCGCCCATATTTTCACGCAAAATTACGCTAAAAGTACTGAAGTTTTCGTAAAATTACCTTATTACAAAATCTACCTTTAAGGAACAGATTTCATTAAGGAAAAAATACCTATGTTCATAATTGTAGTTGTAGGAAGACGCAGAAAAAATTTCAATTTTAGTAATTTTCGAAAAATCAGTTTTAAACGAAAATGAGACCTGTATCATTCTCTTAAACGTCTTTCACACTATCCAATAACAAAATTTAATTAAAAACAGTGGAGTCATTCCTTTGAAAAGTGGGGAAACTGTCCCAGAGGCTTCATGTAAAGCACCCCCAAAATTAAAATATTGTTTTCGAATTCAAGGGATCGGATATCAGCCAAATTGATTGGAGAATATCAACTTTGGTGAAAATCAGCTGAATGGTTAACCGCTAGCATATCTTACAGACAGAGAGATGGACGGACAGACAGACGTTTAGTCGTCATTCGATTTTTCTGTATCAACGAACTCACAAAACATGAATCCTGGCTACACCCCCATGCCAGAGGATATTTTTCTAAATTAAGCAACTGGATTTATCCACTTTCTCTTTACCAGGGCCCTATAATAAGTCTTTCTTCTAAAAATTTGCCGTTTTTCGCGTAGCATTACATAACTTTCTTTCTACTGCGTAAGCGGTATCGAGAAAGTAAAAGGGACTGTATGAAACTCTACATAAAGGGTATTAATACACTCGCATGAAATTTACTATATTTGCTCGTTTCTCGCTCGTATCGTAATATCACTTCACTCGTGAATTTTCTTCATTCGTACTCCTTTTGTAAAGTACGTCTTGGGTTTTAGAAACATAAATTCAGGTAGAGACTGTTTTTCGTAATTTTACAATTTCGTTGCAGCCTACCTACCATTCATTTCTACATCTTCATGCCTTTTGGAAACTCGGGAGGTCATATTTGTGATTAGGGAGGCGCTGTTTGTGAACAGAGAGTGCGTTCAAATTTTGACCGCAGGTTGGCGAACTACTGTTCTGACTGCCTAAAATCGGTATCGATCTCAGGACCGTGCGCGGTACATAATTGTCATCATTTGCGCCCAAATTCCATCAATTCGTATGTTTTCGTTTTCATCGTTTTTATGCCCCCAGAAAGTATATTTGTTTTCCTCGACATTGCTTAGAAATATCGTAAGTGCTTTGCCTCGCAGTAAACACAAATTTCAAATATTACAGAAGAGTCATTCGCCTTTCGATACTAGAGCCGATAGCACCCGAGCGGCTCCCCTTCACTTCCGACGGGCTGACTCAATTAGCAAACGGCCTTACCGGTGGCTTGCAGATGAACGCTGGGTCAGGCATGACATGCCCACGTCAGCAGCCCTGTTCTAGAGCTGTTGTCCTATAAGTAGATTTCATTCCTTTTTGTCAGTTTTCTAATTGTAATAATTTTATGGTAATTTTCAAATAGCAGTCAATAGTTACACAGTGTTTGTTGCTACAGGCTATTGTATAATGTGCGTACAGACATTTTGTTTCTGAAGGAAAAAATTAAAAGTCCAAATGAATCTGTAAATTAGAAGAAAAGATTCCCTAACTGTTTACATGTACTCTATTATTTACATGTTTTTTTGGCAAGAGGGTGTGTTTTTTTTGTAGTATGTGAGAATACTAAAAACTTCGTTGAAATAGAAATTGTTAATTTGAAATTGCCATGGTGCAGTAAGATATGTATTTTACCCGTCAAAAGCATTTAGTTTTATTCAAATTTCAATGATCATATTTCTCAAATATATTTTTTGACGATTTATAAAACACGCCTATGACCTATCTCAGAAGAAACTGCTCACAAATTCTAAGCTAATACAAATACCAGAAAAGTTTTCAAATAAACTTCATCTTTATAATCTTAAACTAATTTATCATTCAGAAATAATTATTTCAATCATTCTGTGACGTTGAGAAATTTTACTTCACAACACGCAATAATAATCTACTCTGTAAATTAACTACTCTCTTCATAGTATATTGAATACCATTCCAAAAACATAGAAAAAGTATACGCAACTTTTTGGCATACGAAAAAAACAGAAATGTATAGAAATAAAGACGACAGGGTATGGTTCATTCAAGAATGTACTTACTAAGCAAGGAAGGAAGGTTAGTAATTATTGAGGGAAGATGCGCCAAAATTAATACTCGCCATTTTGGTGCATCACAATCACTGAAAACTTTATTATACGAAAACATTATGACACATTTTACACACTAACTACACCATAAACATTGTATATTCGTACAAAATCTTCTTATAAAAGACCATATAAAATCACACTTTGGTAGGATAAGGTAAAATGTCTCTAACATAGTAATGTTTATTGTCAGTTTAGGAAACCAAATGCATACATTGAAGAAAGCTCGAACTGTCGAACTTCACATTTTCTAGTAACCTCCAATGTCATTAATTAATATAATTTATGGAAGAGTAGCTAACGTACGTCAATGTACTGAACAGATGTAGGGGAGTGATTCCCAACATTTTGTTTATTTCGGTACCCTTGTTCTTACTCATCTCATTTCCGAAATATGAATGAACGCTTGACCCGCAGTTAATATGAACACAAAATTTTGAGTTCGTTCATTATCTACGGATATTTTTTTCCTAAAAGTGTTGTAAGTACATTTTAGTTTTTTGTGTATTATAATTATTTAAAGACTAGCTTAAGAAATCAGCGATATCTCGGCCATTTATCACCATCACGTAATCATGTAGTCATTATCATACCTCCCTACTTGACGTTGTCCGTGTTTTACGTAAAGTTGCTTCCTACTAACACCAATAACTGCTCGTTCTCCGTGAGTGTAGATGAAAAAGCATACGAATATTTACAATTTTTATTGATTTATTTTGATAAAATTTAATGTCAAACAGAAGTACCCTTACCAAATTTTCTCATCCTCTTCTATTCTGGAGAAACAACCTAACTCATTATGTATCTATTGCAATTGCTCGCAACATTAAACACATCCTCTAGAAATGCTCTTAATACAATCCGTCAGACCTCAATTTTTTGATTCAGAAAGTGATCATTCTATTCTAACCGACCAAAGTAATGTAATAAAATATTGTATCGAAATAGGTATTTTCGACAATATTTCAACACATCAGAATAATATGATACTTCTATTTGAAGAGCCAATTATCATTGATGTATTTTTAATGCTTATGTACAATTTTTTGTATCCATAGAACCATAATATTGTAAAAACTTAATATTGTTAATACAACATGTAAAATATTGTATTTATGTAATCGCTAATACCGTAGATGTTGATGCGACTCAAAATGAAATTTAAAAAAAAGTGCCCCGCGTTGCACCGAAATTCATTTTTAATTATGGCCATGGATAAGATACCACAAGCTGCGTGCACTCCAAAGCAATAAACCACATTGGCGGTAACATTTGGAATCACAATGGCGATACTTGATTTTTGGACTTCGTACCAAATTTGGGAACAATCACTTCAATGGTAATATTTTTTTCTGGCACATGTGGTTATAAACAACTTCAATATTTTATAGGGTGGACAACGTAAAACTAAATCCTTAACGTAGCCATTCCTGTATCGGTAGATTATGTTGTAATGATACTTTTGATACGGATAAATGAAATAAGATAAACATAAATCATAATTTAAATATTGTCTTTATTTTCCTTCTTACAAAAGATGTTCAAAATATCCACCCACACTGTTGCGATTTCGTGCTCAAGTGACATCATGGAGAGTCTGATAAAGAAGTTGTTGTCAGTTACTTTATTGATTCCGTTGATTTACAGTTGAATGTTCACCTTCAGTTCATTAATATTTTTGGGATTAGATGCATAAACACACTTCTTTACGTGATTCTAAAGGATCACAAAATCGCAAGTTGACACCTCTGGGGAATGCAAAGACCACCGTTCTCTGCTCATGTATGCGATTCAGTGAAACATCAAGTGATACACTACCTTATTTTGCTGGAAAAAGCTGAAACCTATTTCATCATCAGTTAATTGCACATATAATTGTCCGAAAATTGTGAGATAAACGTATGTATTGACATTGAAGTAAAACATATGAGTCCTACTAAACTACTATCAGAAAGGACGTCAATTTTCTCATCGTAAAGTAAATGTTCGAATACCTCGCGAAGATTGCTCGCCATCAAATAACTGGAATTCTGCGAATTTACATGACCGGTAAATGAAACCATGTCTCATCTAACATGAAACACGATATCGAGTCTATTTTTTTTACAAACAATATTTCCGAGAAGTCAGTTGCAATATTCAAGAATTTTCGGTTTGACTGCCTCTTCAGTTATTGCACAGCTCTAAAGCCGAATAGTTTTGACTTTATTTCATTAAGAAATTTTACTACATATGCATGTAACTTGTTGGTACTGTTGGAATAACATGTGTAATAACCTTTTGGACTGGCAGTAATTATCCTTTCAATATTGGTGATGACCTGTGAAGTCTTAAGGTTTTTTTCTTTCGAAACCGAACTTGTTGAACGACACTTTTTATTAAATCGTGGGTGCTACTGTTCGCTGGATTACTGACATTCGGATTTTTAGACAAATACTGAACGTGTTTCTTCAAACGACTGAGAACGAATATAGTCCTCAACTCTAGCTATCCCCTTGTGTACGTGTACTGCTCTGTTATGAAACCATCTGACGAACGGCAGGAACAGTTAGTAACTTACATCAGTTGGAACTAGTCGCGCTAGTTGTGTGAGTCTTTCGCAAAAAGTGTTGGGAAGCTGTTTCATTACGAGTTCGGTTTTATATTGGTCATCCTGTATAAGATGCTTACTGCGTTAAACTACGGTCAATCGTAATTAAATAGATACTACAGAAAGTAATTCCTTATATAAAATTCAGCTTTCTGCACGTGTAGCTTCCGTATTTTCTCAGATTTCGTATTTTGATAATGTCGAAATATCCTATAATTAAAAATCTTCGCCTTCTCTCCAAACTCATGATCGAAGGTTTCACTTAACAGATTTTGTTTCACTATGAATTCATGTATTCGTCAAAATGTTTAATTAGTTTGTTTTTATTTTTCATTTCGTGGTATCCCTTAAAAGGTTTACCGTATATATCCCTGGGTACCGTAAAGCTCTGGTTGGAAATCATTGACAGACTTACGTTAAACATTTATATCTTTCAGACATTATAAAAACAAAGATTTAATATTTCTTTAAACTTTTGTAATTAACATTTTTCTTCTAAATTTCAAACAATGCAGTTCCAGATATTAATAAAAACTCAGTCTTCCAATTTAATTTCCTGAGATTCAATTTTGAGCACGTAAAATGGAAGCTAAGATATAAAATTTCTTATTCATTAGATTTTTTTCTAATTGTAAAGATATCAATAGTCAACTGCTAGACATTTAGTGAAAGACACTTATTGTCAGTCTGGTGATAATATGAATATTTTCTTTAAGGTAAAACATGAACGTTTTTCCAAACATGGAAATCGTAAAGTTAAACCATGAAACCCTAGTTCAATTCTAGGTAGTGTTTCCTTACTATTGGTTTGAATTCAAATTGGAAAAAATCAACTATTGTGCTTCTATTTCTTGCGCCATCGCAGTTGTTTATTAGAACACAAACGTGCAACTTACATGACGTGACAACGATTTACCTTTTAATTCCATTGCCGTCTTTATTTGTGAGAGATTTAATACTACACATGATTTAATAATACAAATGCATCTAAGTGATTTGTGTTTCTAGTAAACCTCTGCAAGGAACTTGTATATAAATTTCCGTTGCATTATGGAACTACGCAATAGTGAATTGATTAGAGCAATATATGTGTTTTAGTTCTGAGACTAAGGGGATTACGGTTACATAAAAACACGAGCAAAAAATTCAAAAATTTAAATTACGTACTAACTACAAATGAAGCTTCAAGCAGTTACGGTATAACTGGCGACAAACATGGAAGTAAAGAAACATTGGTACGGCCATGCACGGCAAAATATGAAAAAATGCTGAACATTACAATACATTTGGAAGGTAGCAACGGACGTGTCTTTATGACCCAACAGCAAAACCATTCTTCAGTCATCGTAACACAAATTATGAATAGAAAATCTTTATTAAATATAAAACCTTAACAGATGAAAACACTTCAATAACACCGTGTAAAAAGAGGCGTCGCCGGGGGCGGTGCTGAGGGACGTTGGCGGTGGCCGCCGCTGGCTAGCTAATTTCCCTGCAATTGAGCTCCAATAATTCCCCTACTAATCAGATCTCATATGCACTAAGCCAGGTCATGACTCAAGAAATATATAAATAAGGCTTCAAGCCATTACTCTATCACTCCCTGGCGGCGAACATAGAAGTAAGAAAAGCATTGGTCCATGTAGGGGAAAATATGAAAAAATGATGAATAGTACAATAAATATTGAAAGGACGTGTTTCCAAAGTCCTGACATGACCCATCAACAAAACAATTCTTCAGTCATCGGAACACAAATTATGAATAGAAAAGCTTTATTGAATATAAAAGATTAAGAAATAATAACACTTCAAAAACCGCGATTAAAAATAAGGGGCGTTGGCAGTGGCCGCCGTTGCCTAGCTAAATTCCCTGCAAAAAAAACTTCCATAATTCCCCTCCTAATCAGATCCCATATGCGCTAACCGAAATGGATAAATATGACTTCAAGCCGTTACTGTATCACTCCCAGGCGAAGAACATGGAAGTAAGAAAAATATTGCTACAGTTTGATGCCCATGTAGAACAAAATATGAAAAAATGCCGTGGTGACATGTTCTCATGACCCAACAACAATCCCATTCTTCACAGTCATCAGAACGCAAATTATCAGTATAAAAGCTTTATTGTATATAAAAACCTTAAGAAATAAAAACACTTCAAAAGCCGCGAGTAAAAAAAAGGGGCGTTGGCAGTGGCCGCCGTTGGCTAGCTAAATTCCCTGCAAAAAAACTTCCATAATTCCCCTCCTAATCAGATCCCATATGCGCTAACAGAAATGGATAAATATGACTTCAAGCCGTTACTGTATCACTCCCAGGCGACGAACATGGAAGTAAGAAAAATATTGCTACAGTTTGATGCCCATGTAGAACAAAATATGAAAAAAATGCTGTGATGAGATGTTCCCATGACCCAACAACAATCCCATTCTTCACAGTGATCAGAACGCAAATTATCAGTATAAAAGCTTTATTGTATATAAAAACCTTAAGAAATAAAAACACTTCAAAAGCTGCGAGTAAAAAAAGGGGGCGTTGGCAGTGGCCGCCGTTGGCTAGCTAAATTCCCTGCAAAAAAACTTCCATAATTCCGCTCCTAATCAGATCCCATATGCGCTAAACCAGATCACGACTCAGAAATGGATAAATATGACTTCAAGCCGTTACTGTATCACTCCCAGGCGACGAACATGGAAGTAAGAAAAATATTGCTACAATTTGATGCCCATGTAGAACAAAATATGTAAAAATGCTGTGGTGACATGTTCCCACGACCCAACAACAATCCCATTCTTCACAGTCATCGGAACGCAAATTATCAGTATAAAAGCTTTATTGTATATAAAAACCTTAAGAAATAAAAACACTTCAAAAGCCGCGAGTAAAAAAAAGGGGCGTTGGCAGTGGCCGCCGTTGGCTAGCTAAATTCCCTGCAAAAAAACTTCCATAATTCCCCTCCTAATCAGATCCCATATGCGCTAACAGAAATGGATAAATATGACATCAAGCCGTTACTGTATCACTCCCAGGCGACGAACATGGAAGTAAGAAAAATATTGCTACAGTTTGCCCATGTAGAACAAAATATGAAAAAAATGCCGTGGTGACCCAACAACAATCCCATTCTTGACAGTCATCAGAACGCAAATTATCAGTATAAAAGCTTTATTGAATATAAAAACCTTAAGAAATAAAAACACTTCAAAAGCCGCGAGTAAAAAAAAGGGGCGTTGGCAGTGGCCGCCGTTGGCTAGCTAAATTCCCTGCAAAAAAACTTCCATAATTCCCCTCCTAATCAGATCCCATATGCGCTAAACCAGGTCACGACTCAGAAATGGATAAATATGACTTCGAGCCGTTACTGTATCACTCCCAGGCGACGAACATGGAAGTAAGAAAAATATTGCTACAGTTTGCCCATGTAGAACAAAATATGAAAAAATGCTGTGGTGACCCAACAACAATCCCATTCTTGACAGTCATCAGAACGCAAATTATCAGTATAAAAAGCTTTATTGTATATAAAAACCTTAAGAAATAAAAACACTTCAAAAGCCGCGAGTAGAAAGGGGGCGTGGTCAGTGGCCGCCGTCAACTAGCTAAAATTCCTGCAAAAAAACTTCCATAATTCCTCTAATCAGATCCTATGCGCTAAACCAGATCACGACACAGAAATGGATAAATATGACTTTGACCTTTGCATATCACTCCCAGGCGACGAACATGGAAGTAAGAAAAATATTGCTACAGTTTGCCCTTGTAGAACAAAATATGAAAAAATGCCGTAGTGACATGTTCTCGACCAACAACAATCCCATTCTTCACGTGATCAGAACGCAAATTATCAGTATAAAAGCTTTATTGTATATAAAAACCTTAAGAAATAAAAACACTTCAAAAGCTGCGAGTAAAAAAAGGGGGCGTTGGCAGTGGCCGCCGTTGGCTAGCTAAATTCCCTGCAAAAAAACTTCCATAATTCCGCTCCTAATCAGATCCCATATGCGCTAAACCAGATCACGACTCAGAAATGGATAAATATGACTTCAAGCCGTTACTGTATCACTCCCAGGCGACGAACATGGAAGTAAGAAAAATATTGCTACAATTTGATGCCCATGTAGAACAAAATATGTAAAAATGCTGTGGTGACATGTTCCCACGACCCAACAACAATCCCATTCTTCACAGTCATCGGAACGCAAATTATCAGTATAAAAGCTTTATTGTATATAAAAACCTTAAGAAATAAAAACACTTCAAAAGCCGCGAGTAAAAAAAAGGGGCGTTGGCAGTGGCCGCCGTTGGCTAGCTAAATTCCCTGCAAAAAAACTTCCATAATTCCCCTCCTAATCAGATCCCATATGCGCTAACAGAAATGGATAAATATGACATCAAGCCGTTACTGTATCACTCCCAGGCGACGAACATGGAAGTAAGAAAAATATTGCTACAGTTTGCCCATGTAGAACAAAATATGAAAAAAATGCCGTGGTGACCCAACAACAATCCCATTCTTGACAGTCATCAGAACGCAAATTATCAGTATAAAAGCTTTATTGAATATAAAAACCTTAAGAAATAAAAACACTTCAAAAGCCGCGAGTAAAAAAAAGGGGCGTTGGCAGTGGCCGCCGTTGGCTAGCTAAATTCCCTGCAAAAAAACTTCCATAATTCCCCTCCTAATCAGATCCCATATGCGCTAAACCAGGTCACGACTCAGAAATGGATAAATATGACTTCGAGCCGTTACTGTATCACTCCCAGGCGACGAACATGGAAGTAAGAAAAATATTGCTACAGTTTGCCCATGTAGAACAAAATATGAAAAAATGCTGTGGTGACCCAACAACAATCCCATTCTTGACAGTCATCAGAACGCAAATTATCAGTATAAAAAGCTTTATTGTATATAAAAACCTTAAGAAATAAAAACACTTCAAAAGCCGCGAGTAGAAAGGGGGCGTGGTCAGTGGCCGCCGCCGCTGAGCGCCGCCGCCGACGGGTAGTGGGCGCGGACGGCGCGCAGGCGGCTGCGGTTGATGAACAGCGTGTTGCGCTTCACCTGGATCTCGCGCTCCAGCACGTGGCGCTGGTGCAGCAGGCAGCGCACGTTCTCCTCCGCTTGCTGCAGCATGCCCTTGAGCGCCGCCACGTTCTTGCTGATCTGGGCCACCTCGTCCAGCAACCTGCCGCGCGGCACGCCAGCATTAGACGGGGTTCTCGAAATCGCTTTTCATGAACCTATTCGTCTTCTGCAGTTCAACGCTCAAAATTATAAACAATTAACGAATCATTCAATGCAGCAAATTGTCTCCGTCTGTATAACTGGGCGAGGAAATAAAAACCTGAGGCAGGATTAAAGTAATGGTGATGGTAATATACTGGTAAGGTGCCATGCTTGAATTCAACAATAGTAAGATGCCATGCTCACCAAATGTCTCCCCCAGTTACCCCCAATCGTTTATAATAAACAATCTAAACAATTAACAAATCGTCTCCGTTTGCGTATCTGGGTGAGGAAATAAAAAGCTGAGGCAGGCCAAATAAGCCAAGTCCCGTGATGGGAAGCCGGCATACTCGCCACATGTCTTTCCTACCCAGGCGTCGATAAAAAGAAAAACAGTTCCCAGGCCCGAGAAAGTCGGATTAATCCGACCCCACAATGCCAAATACACACATGCATACATGCATACAATACAAGAAGGCGGGTTAGTTTCAGTTATTATACACATATAACGATAAATTTCTCTCCTACACAAAATATGTCTTAAAAATCTAAACTTTGGCATAAACCGCTATTTTTTACATTATTTTCCAAAAAGAATTTACGGCGAATTTAAAAAAAATAACTGTCAAGATCTATTTTTGAGGGATCTGATTGGGAATATTGAAATGGACCATAGTAAGTTTCCATCAATAAAAGTATTCTTTGACAATTAACATTGTACGCTTATCTATTGCATTTCCCCTTTATTAGAACTCCCCGCAATTATATCTTTAATTCGAAAACTCGTTTTTAGTTGCCAACTTATATTTTTCGTATTTCTCTTAAAATCGAAAACTTTCTGCTCCCAATAGGAGTGGTTTTATTCCGTATTATGAAATATATGTTTTTGTTATACTAATTATCCAAAAGTGCACGTCAATAATACAATTAGGATATTATTGATCATTCGTTTTTAATTAAATCAACGTATTATTAAAGCTACCAAATTATAACTGCCTATTTAAGCAAAGTGGATGAGGATAATTAAAAATCAGTTGTTTTACATGTTGTTCCGTTTTTAAATAATTTCCTCCCTAAACTTTTTTATTAATTGCAATTATTGATAACACTAACATTTATTTATAATGTTATTAATTAAAAACAATCATATTCAGCTATGAGAGAATGCAAGATTACGTTATTTCTTTCTTATTCCTGAATATTACACAATTTTAAGGAATATTTTCCAAGAAATTCTTAAATATTATTGCAAAAGATAAGCATGTTTTAAATCTTAAGCTTCGTATGCAAATAAAAATCATACTAGTTTTTGGGAGACATTTGTAATTATCGGGGAAATGCTATTTATTACTGTAGTGATATTATGACACTTTGTGATCATATTGCTTTGCTGAGTTTGGTTTCAGAATTAGAGCTACGATTAGTACGATGGTACACAAGTCCGTTTCAAATTGCATTTCACTCAGGTAATTATCGTTGAATTAGTAGGAAATTAGTGATTAATTATGCCTTTCATTTCCAGAGATCTGGCTTTCTACATAGAAAATTACTTGTGAATGGAGATACGAACTTGTTAACAATGTTTCCTGTTTCATAATTCCCGTTAAAGGTAAGAAAATTACTGACTAGTTTTTCCAAAATATTGGTTACTAAACATTATCATAGGTATTAGAATTCTAATCATACATTTCTCTATGTAAATAAAAAGATTTTAAGAATTCTGAAATAGATACTCATTTCTCAGTTTTGTTAGCTTGTATTATATTAATACTATATTTTTAGGTTCTTTCACTCTTGAATTTTGCTTGAAGGGGAGGTCTGCAGTTGAGGTACACGGTATCAGATATAGGAACTTAAATGTCGTCGATTTCCTAAATATTCCAAGTCAATTATTATTTCCCTTGTCACAAAGAACTCTGCCCATTTACAGAATGCTTTTTATTACAGATCTTTTAGGTTCTAGCAGTTCAATTTAACTTTATAAAGTTCTTCATTTTAGAATAGGATATCTGAGACCAATAACATTTACTTACTGTATTTACTGTTTCATGAAACGACAAAAAACATTAATATTTCTAGTAAGAGCTTAGCATCAGTATAGGTATATACATAAGCATCCTAGAGAACAGTCCCATGCAAATCACCTAGAGAACTATCCCATCCAGTTAAACTATCTCAAAGCACCACTTAGGTAATATCCCTGTACTTTCAGGGATGTAGAATGGCACTGGCCATCAGTGTTATCGGTGGAATCACAACCTGATTGAACGCAACCCGCCGTACGTTGTTGTTGTAGGGTATGCCTGCCACCAATCGCCGTAGGCGCCAGGCAGTGATTTGAAAATGTAGAATTCTGTTAAAGTTGTAAAATGAAAAATATTTCCCCATAATTCTTTATACGGTCACCGTTTGAATATTTTTGATGATATAGTCTCCAATTGAACACTCAGTGCAAGTAGTACAAGTTATTAGACATTTATTTGTAAATTAAATTTTGTAATTATCCACTTCGAACAATTTTGTTGGTATCTTTAAGGGGAGAAAATCTCAACTAAATTTTCAATACAAGTCTCCATTATGACGCTGAGTGAACATGGTTAAATACATTTGTATCTTCAGGTTTTTGGTAGAATTGGACGGTGTTATGCATCAACCAGCAATGCAATCCATAATTTCCTGTGTGTTAGTTTTGAGCGCGAGTATCGCGTAGAAGGAAGTTGGTAATGACACGTCACGCAGGCGATGTCGCGCGCCCATGTCGCATCTTCGAAAGGTCCCCCATAACCTTGATAACATTCGCCACCTTATAAACAAAGGTCATCTCCGTTCATGCTGCGTAGGGCACAGAGACCTTCCCTGTTCATTGAAGCGCCAAAGTACACCTACATTAGAGTGGAAATGTCTGGCGCTTACCAGTATAATGCGAAATTAAGAACAGCAGTTTCGAAGATTTATGTTTATAGCCGGTTGTTGTGAAACATAAAAGCCCTGATCTGTGACTGATGGCGTTTACATTTTTCATTAATTATTAGGCTACTTTTGCAGATTTGGCGCCAAAATGGTGCGAACACTTAGTGCATGGTCCAGTGCCATTGCTGGTGCCCGTATCTCATTTTTTTTAAAATGATGCTTAGCAGGTCGATGCATAACACCGTCCAATTCACCCTCGTAAACTCCACTTTTATAAATTTGAATCTTAAAATCTCCAGAAATTGTAAATTATTACCTACAAAAATGAAGTTTGCCTAACAGCGTACAAGAGGAACAGTAAAATCACTTTATGTATCATTCTGGTTTCCAAGTCTACCAGGAGGGATGTCGTGTTGAGTACGACTAGTTTTTTTTAAACGGGACGTGCTGCATCCGAGTATCACAAAATGCTCATCTACTCAACAAAACAAAGAGCGCCACGAGGTCGGCTTTGCGTCACACGTCGTTTTTGCGGAATACTTTCGTAACGCTAAATAAAAACTTCTACACAAGAGAGCGCAATTTTATTTTCCCCCAAATTCATACGATTTGCACTATCAGGCGCTAGTAATAACGCCTTGCCAGTTAAATCAAAACAATGTTAGTGACTGTTTTTTTCATTTATTAAGAGTTTCTTTAAAAAAAACTGAATTTTTGGGCAATTTTATTTCATAAAATTAAATATCGATCTCTGTCCATGAAGTAGCAATGCGATTGGAAACAAATGGATATTGATATATTGTCGGAGATACAGACTTATTTTGCGTTAAAAATTATATTAATTTTTTACTGATATGTTAGAGCTTGTTATTGTCTTTAATACGGAGTTGGATATAAACTGCGTAATTTCCCTGGTTAGAAAAGACCGTGCTTAAGAGGGAAATATGAAAAGAGTTTAATGGTGCTACAAGTTCCCATACGGAGGGAATTATGAAAGGGAATTATGAGCGGGAAGTATGAAAAGATAAACCGAGTCAAGTTAACATCTAATTAATTAGTGAACGAGTAAATCTGAATCAATAAAATTAGGTAAAAAATAAAATTATGTATGTATCATGGACATTAACTGGGTCTAATGACCTCGGGCGACAAAACGCCCATGGGGCTTCGCGTGTTTTGTCGCCGCTCGATCGTTAGAACCCTCATAACGCCCTTGGTGCATAAATATTTCAAACGGGTTTCACTTCAAATGTGAATATCCGATTCGTTGAGTTACAACAATGTTCCGAAAATGCGGCGGAGTGTGAAGCGAGAGCGTGAAGCGGGATCGTCAAGCGGGAGCGTCAAGCGGCTACTCACGCGTCCTGCGCGGGGTCGCGGCAGTTCTCGGCACGTGGGCGCTGGTGGCGCGAGCACAGGCGCGTCTGGGCCTTCTTCATGGGCGCGTCGTGGTTGCGGATCGTCTGCTTCAGCTGCTCCACCAGCCGCTCCGAGTCCGCCAGGCGTTGCAGCAGCTGCGCACCGTGACAAGCGCGTTTTACGAGCACCTTAAAGTGGCTAATATTAACTCAAATTTTAAAAAAACTGAATCTGCGAGGCAGTCCCTTTATAGTTTTATAGATATGCAATACAGACTTTTTCGACCTGTTTCTCAGCTGGCACAGAATTGCTCTGAAAAGACGCTGAAAAAACTTTACAGTGTATTCAATGGCTATGATGGAATTACACTGAGATTTCATTTTAAACGTCTGATAATTGCATAACCCACACCACTTCCTACTTTTTGTCTAAAAATTGTTTTTATTATAGTCATGAATTTCGACACTAGCTTGTCAGCTAGGTCGAATTCAGTCGCTGTCTGGAGAAGAATTTTAGCGTCCAGTTGCTCTGATCGGTTGTTTTCCGTGGTTTCTCTGATCAACTCCAAGCGAATGCCGGAGAAGTACCCTAGCAAACGGACCAGGGACCGCGCGCGATCTTTCCTTCCTCTTTCTCATCCTATTCTTTCCCCTCACACACATACTTACACTAATATACACTACACTACCAAACATCTCGGGAGACCGGTCGGGAGCTTACAACTTGCCCTGCTGGTGGGAGATACCTGGTTAGGAAAAACCGCGCTAGCCGACGGTAGGTTGGCGCCGGATTTCACTATCCAGCGAGAAGAACACCGCCACCTCCCGAAAAAATGCAATACGTGTCTAATGACCCCATAAGGTAACGCGCCCGGAATCACTAACAATCAATCAATCAATCAATCTAGTGTTTGGTCGAATATGCGCCCGATTAGGACGTACAGGGTAACCGGCTCTCTGCCGGATAAAAGCCTTAGAAGAAATAAATAAATTAAAAGCAAGAACTCACCATCTCGAGGTCCGTCTCGAGCTGCGCGCGGCAGGCGTCCATCTCGGCGATGGAGTTCTCCAGCAGCGTCTCCACCTTGTCGGCCTGCTCGCGCATTTGGCGGATCATGTCGGCCAGCGTCTCCTCCACGTGCGAGCGCAGTTTCACCGACTTGTCCAGCTGCGCCTCCAGCTCCTCGATGCTCTCGCGCGTGCTCACGTCCCACGTCTCCAGGCTCGCCTGGCTGCGCACGCGCGCTCACCGCTCTATTATGCATGCTCTCTTTTTTTTAACGAGGGGGATTTCATGAAGGGCTATTAAAGGGAGGTACCATGAAATGGGTCAAAGTATCAATTTTCATTTGTTCCTTTTTTGCTAAATAAATAGTTCAAATATTGCACATTCCAAATATAACAACATTTTTCTTCTAAAACACCTGAAAGTCCCTTTCTTATTTAAATGTGCTAGTGCACGTGAGCCACACATCCCTTTTTGACCCTGCATGGCTATTTGTTTTGTAATTTTGAACACATGTTGGGTTGTTAATGAGTTATTAAAACATACTCTTGTTCTTACGCGGTAGCATTGGCCCTTTTCACGGAAAAAGATGATCCAGAATATGATGCAGGAATGTTCTAGCAGAGCAGTGGCAAATACAGATTTTTCTAAATGGCGTTTGCCGAAAATGAACTTATTTTGTAACTACGTATTACAGACTAGTAAGTATTCTGTAATACGTAGTTACAAAATAAGTTCTACTTACTACGTACTACAGAAACTATTGTTCACAATTTATTAAAATTTACAGTATACATTTATTATAGTATTGGCAATAAATTGAGATTTTTATATAAACATTCTTCAATAAAAAAGGGTTGTCCAAAAATGCTGAAAAAATTACGGTAAAAGTTGTAATTGAAAAAAGTACTAATTATTTTTTTAATCAACTCAAAAAATGTCAAAATAATAACAATGACTATCTTTAAATGTGCGATATATCATTTTCTAGTTAACCATTTTCTAGGAAAGGTACATCAATAATAGCTATTATAACATGGGCAGTATAAATGGCATCTTCTCCCCTTAAATGAGACAATTGTCAAAATTTACAAAACATTGTTTGGCCCGTCAATTGTCAGCAATATTATACACTAACCAGGGACCTTTTAACAGGTTCAGGTCAAATTATCCTGATTTTTTTCTGTTGAAAGATATTCACTATTTAGATGTGCTGTGAAATAATAGTTGCCATCGCGTGCTGCAAGTTGCTGAAAAAAAATTAAGAATTTGCTCAGTGTTGGCGGCGGTGTTTTCGCAAACGCACAGGTCAGCCCTCAGCAGTGTGATTGCAAACGACTCACGTTGGTGTTGTTATTTCTCGCTAGAATCTCTACTTATTGGGTACGTCTAGAGTGACTAGATACAGAGAGTACCACAACCGCTGCCATTTAATATCCTCTCATCCGATAGCCACGCCAGGCAGTTTTCAGCAGTTCAAGGACATCATAAAAATTGGTAACGTTTTGGAGATTTTCAAGAATATTAATATTGGTTTCGTGTAGATTCATGATTCTCGACGTACAGAATACTACACAGTTCCAATTTTCCTGGCAACTGCACATAAAATGGTGGGATCAGTGTAACAATAGAATGCGCTACTGTACTCTCTGTATCCAGGGACTCTCATTACTCTTGGCAGTTTGCTGGGTGGACTACAGTAGTTAATTTCAGGGAACATCGTGACACGGTATACTAAATCTGTAAATTTATTTTGTTTATTCGTCAGTGAGTTACTAGGGGTTCGTCGCCATTAATACGGCAATCGAATATTGTATATAAATCGATACAATTAAATTGATATTTGGGCCAATTAAACTATAAATCAATTAAAATTTATGATTATGCAGTTCAATTCAATTCAATTCAATTTTTAACAGTTCCAATGTTATATTTAGATTTAATTTCAAAAATGCCACCATTTGGCACAAATCAAGCCCCATCATAATTACCCACTGACAATATATATGCGGCGTATTCTTTAAAGCGGCTTTGAGCGGCCTCGAAGGCGAACATTGACTCATCCATTACAAAATTTAAATGAACCGATCACTGGTTTCCGGGTAGCTCAGAGCCGTCTTGTCGAAAGAGACAATGATACTCGTAAGCATTTTCGCTTTTCGGGATAATTCACTAGTTGACACCAGCGTGTATTATTTAAAATTGGAATGAGGGCTTACCGGGGTATACAACAAAAACATTCAACATATCCCTTATACATTAATTAGTCTGTGACGAAAAGAATCAATGATTGGCAAACAACGTGAACTAAACTTGAAGATTGCGGGCACACTTTGGCTTAACATGGGGTTTCTGTTTCTAGATGCCAAAGAACTAGTCCCGAAAGAATAAGTGCTGTGCCGCGCGGCATTGCGGACTTGTCAAGGGCATTTTACCCTAGAGTTCGCTGTCTTAATTGGAATTCTTACTCATAGGAACGCTTCTTCCTCTAGCGGAGATTCTTTCGCAATAGGAAGGGCTGCACAAACCCCGCGCGAACTACGATTTGCGTCGTGAAAAGTGTGAAATTTTCGTATATTGTTCAGTAACTTCAAGAGCGTGACGCCACCTATCTTTATCCCAGCACTTCAGCTGATCTCTGACAATGAATAGAGAGTAGTTAAAATATAGTTTATTGCTCTATGTTTTCTCCAACTGAACTTAGATATTTTGTATTAAAAAATACACAATTTTGAGATTAATCGATTGATTGATTTACTAAAGTTTCCAGGCAGGTTAACTGCTATGAACATTAGTTCCTTTAGTGAAGTAAATGACCGCGTGCGATCCATTAGGAAGGGAAGAACGCGCGCGATCCATATTCCGTTTGCTAAGGTATTGCTCCGGCATTCATCCAGTATTAATCGGAGAAACTACAGAAAATTACCGGTCAGAGCAGACGGCCGCTAGTATTCCTCCCCAATGGTTGAATTAGATCAGCTACACAGCCAAAAATACGCCTCTGGAATTCTTGAACCTCCTCGTCAGTCGCTACAGATACCCCAGGAATGGTAGCCCTAAACTAAATCAGCCGCTCTACTTACTTTTAAAATCAGTGTATTTATGACACTGCTTAAATTAAATGTTTTATAATCGAATCTTCACATATCTCAAAAAATAAACTTCCTCTTCAGTGCCACATGCTCCGGGCTCCAGCCCTGCGGATCTAGAAATTAAATACCGCCCTATTATAGCGTACATGCTCGCACGCCTGGGCACGTTTGTTGTTTTGAAATACGTGGTGCGTGTTCTTTAGATCGGCTAAGCTACGCATCCCCGAGGCTGAAATATTTACTGAATCGTGATTAAATGATTATTTGTTTTGTCGAGAAATTTCATATTCTTTTCATGCTTAAATTGCAATTACTATGCTTTAACCGATGATGCTAATATGTTACCGGTAAAAGTACAAAAAGAAATAATTATGGATGAAATTAGAAAATAGAACCTTTCAGTGATTGCCTATTAGAATTCATAAGAGATACAAATAAGAGTTTTTCTGGCGAAAATTCGCCCTTTTCCAGTGCACGATTACATAACTTCCTCTTCTTACGAAGAACTTTGTGAGACGAAAAAGTAAAAAGAGCTAAATGTGAAAATGACTTATCAAATCTTGCAACTAATGATTTCTTTTGTACTTAGTGCGTAATCTTCTCAAAGGCTAAAAAAACTATTTTCCAAGAAAGAATGTGATTTGAAAACATACTTTTAAATGATACTGATGCATATACTGATGCCATAGAATATTGAAATATCCTGAGTAGTGCACAATGGAAGTTGAACGATAATCTAATAAAACATTACAAATAACAATATTGATGTTTACGATAATAACTAATAATTTAGAATTGTCACAAGTTAAAATCAAACTTTTTTCCGTATGTTTGGAAATTTGTTCAATGTAATACCGGAAGTAATATTGTGGAAGTAATTAAACTGTTGATTGAATATTTTACGGTAATTGCCACATTCCGTAGCCTGGTAACGTATTATTTCACTTGCTACTTTCTTTGTTTCGTAGCTAGGCTGCATAAATCGGTAAAGAATTCTCAAGCATTCCATCGATTGTTTTGTATGTTTCGGCTAGCTGATGTACACGGGTATTTGTTAATATAACATTACCCGAATATTTATTCACCCCGATAATCTATTAAACGGAAAAGGAATGAATTGCATTTAGAAGCTTTTCCCTTCCTACCTCACCAGGCCTCGCCATTGCCAACCCACCATCCCGTGTTTGCTACAATCATTGTTGCCACGACAGTAGGTAGAACATATTATGTGTTTTCATAGCTGACTTTCAAACTTGCAATTGGAAGACGGATGGCGAGCGATAACTATAGTTGCTTGGAAAATAGAAGTCAACACCGAGTATCAATGTAATGGCAAAAACTATTAAACCATTATTTACTTTATAAATTCATTGGTACATATCTAGAAATCGGTTATCAGGTTTAATTGGTTAAATGGTAGTATTCCAGTTTAATTGGTTAGGTTAAAAGTAATAGTCCTATTTTTTAAGTATGTCTGGTCCCGACCGTGTCGTATTCTTACGATTTGTCCCGCTTTATGAAAATCTGTCTCGTTGGCTCCATTTTATGTAAATCATTCCGTCGCGAACCACCGTCTTGTTCTGTCACCGGATAGGTCTGTAACGCTACCTAGCGCTCCTGAAGTTAGGGGAGTTTTCTGCAATTACTCGCAGTGTTAGTCAGCCGAGTGAACATTGAGTGTCAGTGCGCCAAGAGGCCGGGCAGGGGCTTCGACTTGGCAGGGCCACAGTTCTACCACTTCACGGAGAACGTCCTTCATCCTCCCTCCGGCGACGCCACAGCTCGTAACTTTTGATTAGGAATTTCTTCGCAGTCTTCAAACTCTCATGTCGACCCTCGCAAAGGACATATCTCCCAAGAATAAGATGGCGACGCTAAAATGATGGCCACACTGTACAACAGTACAAGAATTCCCTTATCTCCAACTGTAAGTACTCATAACCGCTTCGCGGAATTAGCGAAAGTCGAAAGCAATGGATCCGTGGAAAAAGTAATTATTAACTAAACTCAGTTTATAAGAAAATCACCCCCAGTTTTCATTCACGAAGTAGACAATTACCAAATTCACAAAGCTATTAGTGATAACTTTACAGCTCTATTTAACAACTCTCAAATTCGAGGGTCTATCTCTTCTTCAGATTATTACAGGAAGATAATAACTTATTAATTAACTTTTAAACGATAATAACTAGTATCACGCCGACCTGGATGGCCGAGGTGGCTAAGAGCGAGTACCGACTCAGCGCTTCGGTCCGAAGGGTCGCGGGTTCGAGTCCCGCCTTGGGCATGGCTGTTTGTCCCTTGACTTTGTGTGTGTGTTGTCGCGGAGGGCCTCGCGTTCTGCTGACCCCAGATCAGAGGAGCCCGCAAGTGTTTGTCTAGTGTATGGTCGAAAATACGTCCCTTCGGGACGTAAAGGGCAACCGGCTGTCGGCTGGATACAAGCCATAGGAAAAAAAACTAGTATCACATATTTTGTGATTAAAATAATAAGATAAACTGTGCGTAATACGCCGTATGTATCGTACGTAATACGCCAAATGAATCTTCCAAAAGTGAAATCGGTGAGGAACCTTCAGCTCACGAAATTAACATCCTGAAGGTTACATGTCTGCTCTTTTGCGAAGACAAAAGTCCGATGCCACTCTGCGCAACGTAAGTCCCTGACTTATTTGATCTCAAAAAACTATTTAAAATTACCCAACTATTCAACTCAATAGTCTCAGTGGAACGTCATAGAAAAATAGTGCTTTAGTTCGATGCAAACGTTGAGAGGAACTGGAACACACAAGAAACTATGGTAAACTTGCATTTAAATTTTTATTTTGCGGAAATAATCATGAAACTGTAACCTAGCAAGCAAGCCACCTAAATGTATCATTAGCGGTAATCACTTGACCTTAGATCAAAATTGTCCATTCTATATTGCAAGGCACAAATCAACGTAGAAGATCCCCATTTTTTTCAATGTCAATCCAATTAAAAATAATAACTTTAGCCACAACTTGCTCCAAATACCTCTCACGAACTTCCAATGCTACACAATTTTACAAATGTAAATTCGCTCACTTCTCCGAGGGCAAATGCTGCATATAACTGCCCTTTCCACTTATGTATGTCCAATACTTACTTATGCATGTTTGTTTGGAGATGAGCTTCCCTTCGGTACTTCCTTCTGCGCGGAAAATGCTTTCATATCAATACTGTTATGTTGTTCTTGAACTCATGATCACAATATAAATTTAACCATGTTCCATTTTCACAATCCCCATGTCCAGTTTTGTCTCACAGAAAAATGATCAGCCTATTAAAAATATCCTAATTCTTACAAAAATGATTTTACGGATTCAAAACTCGGAGTGTCCTGTGTTCATCATTCACAGGGAATGTGAGATACTCGTATGCTTTATAAGCAATAGAAGAAACATGCAATTCTTCATCCTTCTGACGAAAGTTAATTCCAAATGGTCCCCCAAGCACAACGACCTGTATAATAACTGACTACTTTTCTTTTAGTCCCGTTTTCAAAATTCACATCCTAGAAAGAGCAGGTACGCGTTCGCAAGGCTGCCAACTTACTCCGCAGGCACGCGTGTGGCTCCAGGTCGGAACATGATGAAGTCGGTGGTGTTGGTGAGGCTGATATTCACCACCTCAATGTCGTGTGCCATCTTCTTGTCACTCCAGTCAAATTCGCACTTGGACTTGATGTTCATGTTCGAGTCCAGCTGCTCTTCGATCTGCTTGAGGAAATCGTCCAACTGCACTCTGCACGAGAGCATCAAGTTTGCCTCCTGCAGAAAAAGTAAAGGACCATTCACATTTGCAGCACAGCATTCAGAAAAGAGGAAAATTTAAAGAAAAGTAGACTAAACGTAATACACAGTAAAAATACAATAATAATAATAATAATAATAATAATAATAATAATAATAATAATAATAATAATAATAATAATAATAAAAAAAGATAAGAGATGATAGGATAATTTATTTTCCTTGGTAGTGAAAGACAACTCAGGAGCACCATGAATTTATTGTTCCTGAATTACGTGTGCGTTATTCTGTTTTCAAAACAGGGGTGTTTGGAAGATGATCTAAGAAACAATTTGTATAACAATGTAAAGTTGTTACTTAAAAAGAAAGAGATTGGAACATTTAACGAAAACCAAAGACAATGAGACTGAAAATGCGGAGTTCCAATGGAGTAAAATTGTCGGAAGAAAAATAAAACAAGTAGTAGAAAAACAAACAAAAATAAACAAATATACAAACGTTCTCTTATTATAAATAATTATAATTACTCATGATTACAAAAAGTTGTAATATTGCAACTCCTAATTCGCAAACACTTCCGATTTTCCTTGCACTACGAAATAATCGGAACACAAATCAGACGTCAGACACGGACATTGTAAAATCAATGAATAGATATAGCGAGATTGTTTATTTTGTGCTTCCGGTGCGCGTGTTTCAACAGCTGTGAACATAAGTCCCGAAAATGTAGGGTTTTACCACGAAAGGTGGCGGTTCTCTCCCCCCCCCCTCGGATGTTAGATTCGGCACCGACCTACACTTCGGTTTGGGGTGGTGTTTTCCCCATTCAGGTACCTTCCGCCACCGGGATACCGCTCCGGTTAGGGCAAGCTCTAATTTTTCATCTGGTCTCCCGATATCTGTGTATGTTGTATAAGTGTATGTTTAAGTAATGGGTGAGGATAGGTCGAGAAAGAGGAAGGAAAGATCACGCGCGTTTTGTGATCCGTTTGTTAGAGTGCAGCCTTTGCATTCCCCTGGCATAGATTGGAGAAACCACAGAGAAATACCGATCCGAGCAGTCGGCCACTAGAATTCTCCACGTAGAGGCGAACGCTGCCTAGCTATCGATACTCCTGCCACCGTCGGGACTTGAACCCTAGGACATCTCTGTGAGTGGTTCAATGGATATTACTAGGAGAAGTGGGTCAGGGATCGGCTGGTGTCACTGAAGTGCATCTGATCGGGAGGTCCTAGATTAGTCTCGACGGGTGGGAAGAATTTCGATACTAACTTGTCAGCTAAGTCGAATTCAGTCACTGGCTGGAGGAGATTTCTAGCGGCCGGCTGCTCTGATCGGTAGTTTATCGTGGTTTCTCCGATCAACACCAGGCGAATGCCGGAGCAGTACCCTACCAAACGGCCCACGGACCGCGCGCGATCTGTCCTTCCTCTTCCTTGTCCTATCCTCACCCCATACTTATATACACACTTACATGGACTACACTACCTCACATACTGGAGGACCGTTCAAGAGCTTAGAGCTTCTCCTGGCTGGGGCGGTGCTCCGCTGGTTGGAGATATCTGGGTGTGGGAAAAACCGCTAGCCGACAGTAGCTCGGCGTTGGATGACGTCATCCAGCGGGGGAAGACCAAGTCATCTCCGGAGGAAAAACATGCACTACAGTTACGGAACTAATGACCATGCAGTTGACGCGACCGGAATCACTAACAATCAATCAATCAATCAATCAATCAATGGGCATTTCCATCATATAAATAACCATACGAGATGTTTAAAAAAATCAGTTAATACGAAAGCACAGACACGAGACTTGATGAGCAGTGGAGGCGTTCGATTCGCAACGTGAAGCTCTCGGCTGGTATCCTGGCAGGTGTATTAGTGTGAGAATAGAACAAGGAAGAAGCGGAAGCAGAGGATAGAAGAGGAAGAAGATAGCGCGCGGTGCATGGCTCAGCTTTCGCCTGGTGTTGATCGGAAATACACGAAAAACTACCGATCAGAGCAGCCGACCGCTAGAATTCTCCTCCCGACAGCGATCGAACTCTACCTAGCTGTCTAGCAAGTGTCCGTAATCCTGCCACGACCGTCGGGATTCGACCCCTCGGACATCCCTGTCAGAGATTGAATGGATTTACATCATGTAAATAACCATACCGTAAGGTATGGTTATTTTTAAAGCACACTTTCAGTTTACATTGATGATTGATATGATTCAAGACGTTTTCATTACCAAGATTATTGTTTAACAAGAGTATCTTTCGATGGCCTAGCGATCATCATCATCATCATCATCATCATCGGTTTCCTGATAAAAGATGATCATATGATACATGATGATTGCTAAACCATCGAAAGCTTATCTTGTTGAATTAAACGATATAGTTGGCAATGACCACGCCTTGAATTTTTTTTTCCTAGGGCTTGTATCCAGCCGACAGCCGGTTGCCCTTTACGTCCCGAAGGGACGCATATTCGACCATACACTAGACAAACACTTGCGGGCTCCTCTGATCTGGGGTCAGCAGAACGCGAGGCCCTCCGCGACAACACATGCAAAGTCAAGGGACAAACAGCCATGCCCAAGGCGGGACTCGAACCCGCGACCCTTCGGACCGAAGCGCTGAGTCGGTACTCGCTCTTAGCCACCGCGGCCATCCAGGTCGGCCTTGAATTATTTCCGTTATCTAAATACCTTGATGAGCTCGGCCTCCACCTCGTCGCGCTGGTTGTCGCAGTCGAGGCGTCCCAGGCGCAGCGTGAGGCACTCGGCGGCGATGTCCTGCGGCAGCTGCAGGATGCCGATGGCCGTGCGCACGCGGTGGCGCATCTGCTGCAGCAGGTTCTGCTCCTCGGCCATGGCGACGAGCGCGCGCTCCAGCCGGCACTTCCAGTGTTGGATCTCCGCGTCGCGGTCGCGTAGCGCGCGCGTCGAGCGCTCCTGCGCCTCGTCCGCGCGCCCCGAGTTGCCCTCCATGCACAGCTTGCCCGTCGCGTCGATGCTAAGGCAAGCGCAGCATGCCTTGAGTCACCAGTTACATCACAAGCACTTCTTTGCCCGTCGCGTCGATGTTACAAGCGCTTGTGATCTAACCGCGCGTCGTGTTGATGCTAAGGCAAGCGCATGATGCCTCACGCAATTAGATCACAAGCGCTGCTTGCCCGCCGCGTCAATGAAAAGGCAAGCGCAGCATGCCTTAGTCACCAGTTACATCGCAAGCACTGCTTGCCCGTCGCGTCGAGCGCAGCATGCCTTAGTCACCAGTTACATCGCAAGCACTGCTTGCCCGTCGCGTCGATGTTACTATGGCAAGAAGCGCTTGTGATCTAACCGCGCGTCGTGTTGATGCTAAGGCAAGTGCATCATGCCTCACGCAATTAGATCACAAGCACTGCTTGCCCGTCGCGTCGATGCTAAGGCAAGCGCAGCATGCGTCACCAGTTACATCACAAGCCCTGCTTGCCCTTCACGTCGATGTTACTAAGGCAAGAAGCGCTTGTGATCTAACCGCGCGTCGTGTTGATGCTAAGGCAAGTGCATCATGCCTCACGCAATTAGATCACAAGCACTGCTTGCCCGTCGCCCTACTGGTGATGCGCTTAAATATGCGCCCGTGTAGAAAGCGAATTTTGACTTGAATTTATTCCCATTTTGATCTGTGCTCTGATCACTAAACACAGCTTACCGTGGCAATGCTGAAGCAATGGCAGCAAGCAATTAAATCTTCCGTTGATGCGCTTAAAAATGCGAATTTTGACTTGAATTCATTCCGATTCAAACCTGCATGAGCGCAGTCACTAATGACCGTCTAGTCGATGCTAAAGCAAGCGAGTCATACGTCACGCAATTAAGGTTTATCTGGTGGCTTATTGAGATTCTCATTTGTATAATGAGCACAATCATAACTTGCCCGGCGTGGCGATGCTGAATCAAGCGCAATGCTTAACTTTTCCATCATGAGCCCGTTTAGAAAGCCATGCACACTTCAATTTATTTCGATTCACATCTATACCATGCGGCGGCAATGGTGTAAGCGGCGGCGATGGTGTAACGGTTAGCGTATCGGACTGTTATACCCAAGTTTGCGGGTTCAAACCCGATCGAAGCCGTGGATTTTTAAGGGCGAAAAAATCCTTTGTACGCCTTCCTTCGGAGGGCAAGTAAAGTCGGCTGCCCCATGTTAGTAGATTTACTGCATGTAAAAGATCCTCAAGCCTAAATGACGCCTCTGAGCTAAATTCAAATCGCCTGTTTCATCGCCCAAGTAATACCTCCTTTCTCCCATGGTTGGTGAAAGGAGCATAGCGGAATTTGCGTGGTCAGACGGAAGAGCAGGCCTCATGGCCTGCGTCTCGCCACGTAAAATAAGGCAAATTCAATTCAATACCATAAGTTAAAGCACAGCAGGACCGTCGGATCGATGCTGAAGCAAGCACGTCATGAGTCACACAATTAGCGACTCGAATTATTCCAAATCTTATTTGTCTACTAAGAAGCACGTGTGGATGCAGGCGCATCATGCACCATACAGTTAACGCTACTTGTGATGCACTTTAAAATACGGAGACTTTGAAAGCGAATACCAACTTCAATTTATGTCGATTCTTATTTTTACAATAGCCACAGGTACATTTTGTTCGTCACGTCGATGCTAAAGCAAACGCAGCATGCGTCACATAATTAACGATTTGAATTTATTCGGTTTTTGATTTCTTCACTGATTTCTCTACACGCACGTGTTGATTCTCAGCAGACGCATCGTGCATTACACAATTAACCGATGATGTCCGTAAAAATACGCTTGTTTTTGAAGCGAATTGCTACTTGAGTTAATTGCGGTTGTCATTTGTACGCTGATCACAAGCACAGCTTGTCATTTGCCTCCGAGCAAGTGCATCACGCATCACACAATAAACGGTAACTATACAGTTCATAATGTCCGTTGAGAAATGTTAACTTGAATTTATTCCGATTCACATATATGCGATGAGCGCAAACACGGCTAGACCATCTAATTGATGATGAAGCAAGGACAGCATACGTCAAGCAATTAACGACTAGAATTTATTCCGATTCCCGCCTGTACACTTAGCACACGCACGATTCGATGCAGGCACATCATATATCACACAGTTAACGCTACCGGTGGTGCATTTAAAGTGCTCCGATTTTGAAAGCGAATTCTAACTTGAATTTATTTCTATTCTTATTTGCATAATAATCACAAGCACAACATTCCCGTCCAGACGATTCTGAAGCAAGCAAAGGATTTGCAACGCAATTACCGTCTTAAATTTATTCCGATTTTCGCTTGTCCACTGAGCACTACCATGAGTAGATGCAGGCGCATCATATATTAGACAGTTAATGCTACCGGTTGTGCTTAAAAGTGGGAATTCCAACTTGAATTTATTGCGATTCTCATTTGTACAATAACAAAAAGCATAGCTTGCCCGTCTCGTCGATGCTGAAGCAAGCGGAGCATTCGTCACGCAATTAATGAGTTGAATTTATTCCGATTCGTATACCTGCGCTGAGCAAACGTACGCCCGGTTTAAAACTGAATTGTAAGGTTTGATTTTATTCCTATTCCCGATTTTTCACCAAGCGTCATTCTCGTACAGCGCACTCCTGACGAGAAGATGTTAAAATTAAGCCCAAACACATCAACCAATAACTCACTCTTACGACGATGCGCTCGTGCAAATGCGCCCGGTTTTATGCACTTATCATTTGCTCATGCGCAGTTCAGTTTTGCATCACTTTAGTGCATCTGCGCATGCGCAGAAGATCAATAGCGCTGCCTGGGTGTGGCATGCTCAAACTCTCTATTAATATCCCCACTTTCTCCAATTTTAAAACCGTATTATTACTCTTGAATTTATTATGATTTTCGTTTGTACACTTAGCATCACCCACAAGCATCCACTTGTCCATTGAGTGGATGCCCAGCAACTGCATCGCGCTTCATGCAATTAACTCGACTGGTAGCGTATGTTAATTTTAAACACCAATTATTGACGGTTTGTTAATGTGCCGTGATTCTCATTTGTCAACTCGGTGTTACTTGCAAAGCTTCCTTGAATCGACGTTAATCAAGTGCATAACACATCATGCACATAACGCACATGCACGTAACTCACATGCACATAACTCGCAATAACACATGCGCAATATCTCCTCACGAGATGCACTCGCAAAAATACGTCAAATTTTAAAGAGAGTTATGATTCGTGAATTTATTCTGATTCTTTTTTCAAGAACAATTTTTTTTACCAAATCGATGTAAAGAAAGCGCATAATACATAGCATTTTAAATCAGAGTTGTGAGTTAATTTTTTCCCGATTCTCGTTTATTCGCCTGGCTCTGCCGGTGTTCATTGCTCTTTTGTTTCAATGTATATTGCTCTTAAAGTGTCTCTACATAGCAGTGTTTTCTACCAGTTACATAACGACACTATCATCAATGTTTTTCTCGCTTACAAGTGTCGTGATAATTGACTTAAATGTTCGTGACAATAATGACAGAGTTATCTGACAAATGCATGACAATTCACTGACGATACTTCGTCCTGGCAAGAAACAATGCCCGTGTAAAGGCATCATTTGCATGTTCTTAACGGTTTTAAGAACAAAAATGATGCTTGGTAGCATTCTTGTTAATCTCTTATTTCCTGTTACCAGTTGTTCCCAGCCTGACCTGCCAATTCTCTTAAAACATCCATGAAAAGTGCATGTCATCTCTCTGGTGTAATCATGAGGAGATTCATCACTGCAACTAATAATCAGTCACTAAGCAAAGTATTATGCCAATCTTCCATTCGTTTTCGATTGATCTCTAATGCTTAGCGCACCTGACAAACTGCTGATGATGTGATCCACTCCACCACATACACATTCGTGCTCTAGGTAATGGTAGAAGATGAGCACCTCTCCGCTGTAGCAGTCTACGCACCTAATTCTAACATTCCGTTTCTTTTTATTATTTTACAGATTTTTATCGAATTCGTTGTACCAATGTCTAGTTGTCATCACTGACCTACAATTTTCATTCCTCCTTATCTTCTTGATACCATTTTAAAAGCTTCTGGAAACGACTGGAAGAACTAAATAATTTTTCAAATCTTTTTCCTTACTTCTCCCGTTACTCTCCAAGAACGTCTTTTCCCCAATCATCGTCATACTCACATCTGCTCCTGTAGGCACATTAAAAGTGGAATCTCCTTAGACAATGACCCATCATAGTCTTTTAAACATTTTCATAACTTATTGCAATGGGGAAACTCGATTTGCGAAACCAATACATCAGTAAGTTCAGGAATAAGTAATCAGTTTAAATATAATTCTCAGATTGTTATGCAACTCTAAGGGACTATTTATGTTTCTAAACGTAATTTGGAACTATTTCTGGTGTAAGCAACGCGAGAAGGTTTTCTTACACAAAATTGTTGTATTTTACGAGCAGTTTTCTCAGGGAATAATTCCAAAATAAGGTTATTTTTGGATTATATTTAATTCAAAACGTTCCCATTTTTTGGGACAATTTCCACTCTTTTTTCGGACCGATTGTCGCTTCATTATTAATTTGTCTCTACCTCCTCTATTCCGGCGGGACACTCACCAATTGGCAGCATGGTGCACTTCGTTAAAGTGGCCCAGCACTTCGCGGTAGTGCTCCCGCCAGTCGCAGTCTGAGTACGCCATCTTGTTGAACTTTTCGACGATCTTAACGCCCGCGTCGGGGGCGTTGGGGTCATCCTTGGCCTGGCGGCGCGCCTCCCAGGGCAGGAAGCAGGGCGGGCCCTGGGGCGGCCCCGACGAGTCGTCGCACGGCTTGAAGGCCTTCGCAGGCCACGAGCACCCACGCCGACGCGGGCACGCTGCCTGCCGCACATCGCCCCCTCTCAGGGCAAGGGAACCTCCAACACTCGCATTTCAACCATTCGAACTACGGAAACGTAATGGTTCGTCAACTTGAAATCTCCTTTATTTGAATCTCCTTCACTCTAACCTCCATCACTCGAATCTACATCACTCGAACCTACATCACTCGAACCTACATCAATCGAACCTACATCTCTCGAACCTACATCAATCGAACCTCTCAGACTCATATCTTCACCACACGAACCTTCATCTTTCGAACTTGCACCACTCGACCTTCCATCCCTCGACCTCCATCACTCGAATGTCGATTACTTGTATTTGGATCACCTCGATATCTTGAACATCAACTCCGAAAATTCAAACATTGATTATTAGAATATAAATATCTCGAACAACAATAATTCGAATATCAATAATTCAGACACTGATGACTCCAAAATTGATATCTAGAACCTCAATAACTCAAACATTGGTGACATCAGCATAGATATTGTTTTCAATTTTCTCTTGGACGTTTTTGCTCTAGTGTGTTTTCGCCTTTAGGACGCAGGAGTCGATTCCTCTTGTACCTTCTGCAAAAATATTACTTTGTGTGTTGCCTAGATAGTCAATCTGCATTTAAAATTAATTGCAGAAAATGTACTTCCGATTAGTCACAAAACTTGAAAACCTTTACTATTCGCAATTATCAAAAAACTAATAACTAGCATAGAGTGCCTTATTCGCACACTGCAGGCAGGATAGGAAAGATTGTAGAGCTGTGTGTACTCACTACCCACTAGAAAACAGTACATGGAACGTTGAGCCGTTTAAATTCCTTCAATGTTGGGTGACATATAGCCAGTATGCAACGTTGACCTACTCCCGGGAAGCAAGGATGCGGAATGACCAATTGAGCACCAACGTGTGAATGCGCAGTTTCTCCCTCAAGAGGCCCTTGCCATGCGCGCATCGAGCGACAAGCAAGGGCACAGTGTGCTACGCATCGTAGCGGCAAATATGCAGAAAGCGCGTCGGTGCAATGCACTAAATCTGATAGACACCCCCACTACTACCGCACTCGCAAGAGGGGGAAATATACACAGCGTATATCAACAACAGAATAATCTTAAGAATAAGATGAACGAAATATTGATTTATTTGCGAGGTTAAAGGCAATTATTAACGTGAAATAATATGCTGCTTGACATTATCACCAACACTGATAACTCAGGGCTGGGACTATTTACTACTTTTGATGAAAATGGGTGATTATGACTCAGTTTCTCATCTTGATTACATGCATAATTCTAGTTTTTTTTCTATCACGTACAGGTTTTGCAAAATTTTCGGTATTTCAAATTAGCACGCGCTATGAAATACGTAAACACAGGGCTGCGAGAATTTGCTGCTTTTGATTAAAAGCAGGGTGACAAAAGTCGGTGTTGCAACCTGATTAAATATGTGGATTTATTTTCTTCACATCGACCACAGTCTGCGAAATTTACGATTTATTAAACTCCAAATGAACATTGGCAATGTATTACAATAACTTAGGTGTCAGCACTCCACCTAATGTCACCAGGTGTCACCACACAGTCCTGAGATTCCCATATAAAACCCACCATTTAACCTTCCAACTACATCGTCTTCAGGTTATTCAGACTACTGTGATAGTGAAATGGGCGTTACTGATTTCCCTAAAGAAGAGAGAAGACCCCAGTTGTTTAATGAACAAATAACTTAATGATTTGGTGGAGAATCGTGGTCTCTCAAAGGAATCGGCGAGGGTTTTATGCTCACGGTTGGAAGAGAAAAATATGCTCGCTTCAGGTACGTTTTACTGGTATCGAAAGAGAGAAGAAGGGTTCCTTCATTATTGCACAAAAGAGGGTCAGTTTGTTTACTGCAACAACTTTCATGATGTACTTTCAAAATTTGGGATATGTCAGTGATCAATTGAGATGTTTTATATATTCTTCGAAACGCAGTCTCAACGCTATTCTGCTTCATAATGGAAATCAGTTTGCCTCAGTGCCAGTAGCTCATTCGGTTCATTTAAAGGAAACATACGAAAACATGGAGGAACTTTAAAAAAAATAGTTATGAATTACACCAATGGGTTGTCTGAGGAGACTTCAAAGTTGTTGGAATATTTTGGGGGTTTCAACTAGGATTTACTAAGTTCCCCTGTTTTCAATGTAAAGAGCTTAGCCGGGTTCGTGAATTGCACTGGGTCAAAAGGCATTGGTCAATTACAAATACTTTGAATCCTGGAAATAAAAATAATACGTTTGGATAATCGTCAAAATATTATTTTGCCACCTCTCCATATCAGTATATAGTATAATTAAAGCTTGTCAAGGCTCTGAGTAAGAATGGAGATTGCTTTAAATATATTTGTTAAACATTTCCTTTTCGTCCAGAGGTCAAGCTTAAAGAAAGCATCTTTGTGGAACCTCATATAAGAAATCTGATGAAAGATGAATACTTTGAAACTTTAATAAGTGATGAAGAAAGAAGGTTTCAAAACAGTCTCCGTCAATTTTTAAGGAAATAAAAAATATCAAGATTTCCAATCTAAGGTGGATAAAACGCTAATTTTTATGAAGAATTTACGATGTAACATGACCTTCAAACTTCATTTCCTCTACAACCAACTTGATTTCTTCCCTTACAATCTGTGAGATTTCAGTTATGAACATAGAGATACGTTTCACCAAGACTTGAAAGAGATGGAAAAACGCTATCAGGGCAGATATTTTGAAGTGAAGATGGCAGACCACTGTGTATCCTTAAGGAGAGGAAGTGTAGAATTGCACAGACGACCGAGGAGGCAAAAGAAATTGTTAGCCGAGTCTCTTGACATTATTAGTATAAACATAACATTATTGTAATGTATTTTTCAATAATCATAAAATGTATAGCACTTGTATACATATTTATATTTACTTTTCCTTCAGTAGATTTGTGTGTATATGGTTTTAAATCGTTTATTCACTGTGTATTTCTTAAAACTTTCATAAATCAAGAGTTTTTGTTTGTCAGTTGCTGTTCTTTTTGAAAAACAATTAACATCGCGCGTGAGGTAGTATCTTTCTCTAAAACATAAAGAATCTCTTTATCGTCTTAAATAACATTCTCATGACATTTTGTGCTAAGTATTGTAATACAATCTTTACTACTGCAAAGTTCATTGTTGGCAAATTTCCTTTTTACATTATGGTCACACGGTTGTACTAATGGTGAGTCCAAAAAACAAACTAACTGTTGAATAATACAGTCGTGTAACCGCCCATATGTCGGTTCCATTGATTTTTGAGAAGCACCCGAGAACGTCAAGACACGACAAGATGCAATTATAGTGTTACCGAATTGCAAGAGATCGCGCCAGCAGTAAATGATATCCTTTGCGAGAAATTATTAAAGTTTCTGAACGCACTCGCGTAGAATAAAACGAGAACCAATCAAAAATCACCCTTGAAAATATCAGCACTAGCGCAAAGCACCGCTACGAAAAGCTCTCTCTTTTGCTGCCGACCGCCGATCTGGACGCACCAAAACTGTTCGTGTTGGACGGAAAGGAGAATTCGCCGTATTTCGACGATAAGAAGCTTGAAAAAGGTAATTCGTCTCATCATCTTAAAATAACGATACCATGTATGAGAGAATTGAGAATTTTAAATCATGAATATTCTGATAAATTCATGTGAACGCATTACGTCGAAATATAATATTTTTCTATCAACGAGAAAATAATATACTTCAGCGTTCAAGAACGAATACGGAAGTAGAAAGCATGTGCTATAGGAAATATTTTCTTTCTATTTCCAGCTTTTGTTGTTTTTTTTCGCAAGGGGTTACCACGACCTTGAAAGGATCTGGGATTTTAGCGGGATTATATACGGCAAAAAAGTGAACCACGTATTTTCTTGAAGCGGCAGAACCAACATATTTCCCAATTTTAAATAAATTAATTACATTAGATAATAATATACCCACCGATTTTTAATAACTACACTTCTTCATATTTGCAGTCACCAACTCAGTTTAGACAAAAATTGATAATTTTCTGACGCTGTTAAAATTTCGTATTTTACATTATTACAAATTACTTCATACTATACTAATTTAATTAGCTGAAGAACATGATAATATTGAAATATGTCAGAAATATTCTCTTATTTTGTTCATTTTGATACTGAATGTGTTTTAGTAATGGAACTAAAGGGGGTAATTTACATACATTGGGCAATAGAGACAATTGAAATGAAATACACTGTATTATAATTACAAGGAAACTGTTGTTTAAATATTGCTGAAAGTCTTTCTCAATTTGCACTGGTAAGATGTAGAATATCGTCTCACATTCAGTACTCTTGCGTATGACATTTTTGCATTAAAAAGGATATAGTGCCGTGCCATGACATATTTTATGCTTCCTCCAAAGAACTTAGAATTTTGAATAAGTTAGTTCAATAAAGTGTATAACAAGTAGTTTTAAAGTGTAAGTAACAATTAACTTAAAACATTCAAATACAAGGTAATTTAATTAATTTTAAAGTGTTATTGACAATCATTTTAAATAATTATTTTGTTTCTCTCAAAATTTGACATTCTTTGGTCGATAAGTCCCAGTTCTGTAATTTGTCAGTGTTTCGACATGAATTATTCGCAAAGAATGAAAATCTAGTAGTCGAAAGCAAACATGATGACAAATGTCTCTCGTGTTCTCACCATCCTTTACATTGCATCAAGTGAAATAAGCTTAATAGATTGTAGATTTGTGGATTTCAGCATTGCTTTACTCACAAAGCTTACGCATTTGAGTGTTCTGTCTGATGTGGAATTTTAAACAAGGTAATATCATCCAAATTGAAATTTAAAAGAATTTATTCATACTACCGTGTGTGATGAATTTTTATCAATTATATATAATTTATTTTCTATGTGCAATTATATTAAATAGTAATCTGCATCTAATGCGTTTAATGACTGCGACGGTAAATCATTTATCTAGTAAGTTTTATCTGCAATACAAACATTAGTTCTAAAACATTTTATTTTATATAAAATAAGATATTACAAATGATAATAGTTGTTATTGTGCTATTTATCTGTTAATTATGACATTGTGACAACGGGTGAAATTACACTATTAAAAAATGTGAAGCTCATAAAAAATGAAACGTTTCTGCAAGATGCAAATAGTATTTTGAATCACATTATCTTATGTAATATTTTTTAAAACCTCTTCCTTGCTTGTAAAACGTCGCAATAATTGTCAGGAAAAATAGTTATTATATTCATTAGTCGCTTCTTGTATTTGTTATCCCGTCGTCATTGAGAAGAAATGAGACGTTATACGTATTTGTTTATTGTGTTATGTAATACCACAGGCGCTTTACGGCTTATAACCACATAAATACAAATATTTAGAGAAAATTATGCAGGCTACGCCGGACTCGAAGCAGCAACCTTCGATTTTTATCAATGTATTCTGCATGCTTACAAAAATCATAGGACAAGAGACATTAATAGAATAAATAAATGAATTGTGTAGAGTTGTCACGAATTCAAGAGCGCAAAAACTAATAATCATTCAACAGTGCAAAAGAAGCGTGCTAACCATTCTCGCAATAAACGCAATGAATTAAATATTTGTGCCTGGTGGAACGATCTTTTAAAACGTAAACAATAAAGCATCCAAGAGTGCAATAGATAGAATGATGAAGCTACAAACAGGAACGTGAATTGCACCGGCGTTTTCTGTGACTCCTCATATAACAATCAAATGTTGAATGAAACACGCAACGTTCTACAGTTACTTCTAACACCTAGTTCAATGTGTTTCATTCAAATAAATTATTCTTACAAGGATTTTAAAACTATTGGGATCGGTTACAACGCTACAACACATGTAGTGTGCAACAGCGCCTCTGAAGTACACAATATTTTAAAGGACAATCTCCACTAAAACTTTGGCCCAGTGAAGCAGCCACATGAAAGATAGAATTATTATATAAAACGAATGAAACATGCGACAATGTGATCGTTTGCGTGACATGTCACAGTGCAAATTAAACATGCAACGTTGCGTGAATACACAACATCAACACCTCAGTCCGGAAGAGTAGTCAGGTAATATATACCAACGGTTACGATACATGAAACGAATGAAGTGACACTGCAACATCACACACAGAATGAAACCATGCAACCACAGCACGCAGTGTCCAGAACACGAGCCAGTATCAGCACCTTCATAGAGCCCTATCGGAAAATATTGGAACTATTAAAAAACGATGAATTAAACGATGTTGCGAAATGGTACTGAAGTATGCACCGTTGTTGAAATGAGTCCATTCTGATACCGGAGTTCAATGAAGCAACCAATTGAGTGCTAAGTATGAAAACCCAATGGCAGCCACGTAGCATGCGACCGTACAAACGCAGCATGCAGCGTCCCACACGATCTCGCCTACTAACACCTTGGCCCAGTGGAGCAACCTGGCGGTGCGCGTGAAGATGCTGGGTACCTCGGAGACGAGGCGGTTGCAGCTGCCCGCCGCCTCGGGGTGGACGGGGAAGGTGTTGGGCGGGATGCAGGGCGGCGGGCCGCAGGGCGGGGGCGGGCAGAGGGGCGGGCCGCAGGGGGGCGGGGCGCACGGCGGCGGCGGGCAGGGCCGCGGCTCGCAGGGCGGCGGGGGCTCGCAGGGCGGGGCGCCGCAGGGCGGGCACGCGGCCTGCGGGTCGCACGCGCTCTGCGTCTCCGCGGGGCACGACGGCAGCACGGCCGGCTCCGGCAGCGGCGGGCACAACCCTGCAATCACATACCACAAGTTGTTTTTATCAACAGTTCATTCACAATTTGTTCTTTACATGAACATTCCGTGAATTATTTAGAAATAAAAATAACTTGAGTGAAGAGTTGTCCTTTGACAGCACTTCTCAGATAAAAATTGAATTTTTTTTAACATAACCAAGCGATTACATTTTGTCGATGACCGTTGCAATTATCTTGTCATCTTTGTTACTATGTATTTATATCTATAGCTGAGATCTAGAGGGTAGTGTCGTTTCAATCTTTTGATGTCGTCACTGTTGTCCAGGATGTTCACAGCAAGGTAATTTGACATATCACTAGTTATGACAAATTTTACAAAAACATCGATACATCATCGATTTTACCAAAACATCGATACATTGATATTTCGATACATAGCTAAAGGTTTTTCGATGTCGATGAAAACATTGACGATTTAATACATCTATGTTTTAATTATAGACTAATAAAAGGCTATTTTTCTATCAATCTTTAATTACAGTACGTAAAAGTGATATATTTTATTGTTTACTTACCAGCTTTTTAGGAGTATTTAAAAATTCGAATGTAAAGAGTAAAATTAACCATAAAGAACATCGTATTTTGTTATCGATTTCGTGTTTCACTGTCGATTCAGGCACAGACACACCTAGCGACAGCATACATTCATAACATGAGCAGCTCCCAAACTTCCTCAGATTGCACAGGCGAAATGTGCAGCATGATAAAGAGGATGACGCAAAACAACGATATTGCTGTGGATTGCTGCTGCTCTAAAATGCGCTTAAATACCTTCATTTAAAAGAAATTATTGCAAATATCGCAACAAAATATCAATGTTAATATATCTGTAGGTAATATTAATAATGTTTGTGGTGGAAGTATGGTGGTCGATAATCATGTTTCTGGTGGAAAACATCGATGTTATAAAAACATCGAGTTTTTGCCATCCCTGCATACCACTCGTACAGCCAGATCACTAAGGAAGTTCCATCCACAACAGGGCTTATCGGGTGGTCATTCCCACGCAAAAACGAAGTATTACATTATGTTGTACTTAAATTATATTTTTCTATTTCCATTAAATACTTCTTTCATTTGATGGCTGCAAACCGTTGCCTAATGATACTCATTACGATATAGATTTCATTATGATACAAGTTCTTGACCAATCCCATAGAAGTTTACAAGCCACGTCCTGACATTTAATTTATCATTGGGAATCGTTCTAGTAAATGTTTCGTTCAATTGTGAACAATAAAATAATATTTAATATTATATTATGCTTCTCAGTTTTAATTTCCTTTATTATTAGTAATTCTATTTACGTGGAATATTATTTAAAACAAAATGGATTGTTATTTCACTTTCATCCTATTTGACTAGCGCTGCAAACCAAAGCCACCTGCGGTAGGGTAGGGAAGGATCTAGCCGCTAGGTGGCCTTGGCTAAATCCTGCATGTCAACTGCCACGAAACGTCTCAATGTAAATGTTTAACTTATAAATGTTACCATGAGTCGTAGAAAAAGGTATCGTATGAAACTCGGTGTAATGGGTATTAATACACTCACGTGAAGTTCCTCGCTCGTATCGTAATATCACACTCGTGTATTAAAACCCGTCATTACATCATCATTTCATAATGTACTAATTTGTGTTTCCTGCAAGGGCACTTCAGCACATATTTTATACTTTGCATGTACGTTGTATTTATAAGCCATTGGCCATGTCTTATCAAAATATGCTGGAATCGAGCGTTCTTGGCGCTTCGACCTCTGTCGCAGAAGCAGGGGTTGTGCGCTGGACCCTATAAGACGTGGGCTGATCGCCTCTCAAGCATTTTCGTTGCCCACGCTTAAAACGCATCGCGAGCCAAATTATTCTGAGAAGCTTCAGAAGTATTTCAACCTTCTTCCTCTTCTTCTTCATTTCACGGATTAGGGAAATTCCCTGTTCCGGCTTCATTACACCATCTCTGTCGTGGACGGCCGATGTTCCTTCTTCCCCGAGATGTCGAGAGACATTCTTCCTAAGTGCTGTACCCACCGTGATCTGTTTTCATTTACTTTTTCATTGATAGAAAATATATTAAGTTCCTGTCTCATATCTTCATTTTTTATTTTGTCCATTAGGGAGCAGCGTTTTACTCTCCGGAGGAATTTCATTTCCGAGGCTTGTATCTTCATTTTATCTTGTTTTCTTAATGTCCATGATTCACACCCGTAAAGCAGTTGTGCTATTGCCATGACTTTATAAAATTTTAACAGTTCTCTTTTCTAGTCTTATTGCGAAGATATTTGTTTGTTGTTCCACAAGTATGTTGGAAACGTTGTAATTTTGTTTTCATATCATCACTGTAATCGTATGTGATATCATAGCCCAAATAATTAAAATGTTTCACTTGCTCTATTACTTTGTCTTCTATTATTATTTTAGTTCTGATAAGATACTTGCCTCTGAATGCCATCACTTTAGTTTTAGAGACAGATATTGAGAGACAATATGGTTTGCATATTCTATTTAGCTGGTACAAGGACTTTTGCAGACTTATTTCGTTCTCTTCTATAATTATATGATGATCATCAGTATGCAGAAGTGATTGTAGAGGTGTATTTGGATTTATCCAAATACTTGGTTTATTTAAACTTTTCCATTCTCTTAGAATGTTGTCAATATAAATGTTAAACAATGTGGGGGACAAGCTACACCCTTGTATTACACCTCTGTTTACTTCTAACTCTTCTAACATTTTGTTCTGAACTTGTAAATTAATACTTGTTTTGTGATAGAGGGATTTAATAACTTCTATCAAGTGGAAAGGATAGCCCCTTTTTCGAAGAATCTGCCAGAAAAGTTCACGATTAACTCTATCAGACACTTTTTCATAATATATAAAAGCTATGTGGGTCTCTAAATTGAACTCTCATCTCTTTTCTATTATTTGGTTAAACACATTGTCTGCACATGATCTTCCTTGCCTGAAACCACTTTGTTCTTCCAATTAGAGTGAATCTGAGATGGTTGTGAGCCGTTCATTTATTATTTTGTGTAAACTTTATAAGCGTTGATCAACAAGCTTATTACTCTGTAATTCTGTGGTTGGTTTCAAACTTCAATTTCTCAATTCTATTAGTCCAAGCGCCTACAATTTCTTTATGATTCCATGATTTTGTGCTGCAGCAACGAAGTCCAGTAAACTCAGAATGAGAGTACTTCATGACGTTCAAACGCGTGCCTGGCAGCACGGAATGTTTTACGTCACTGGACAATTCACAGTAGATGAGATTAAATTCATAATTTCCGTAACAACTTATGATCGTGTCGGTACGCCGAGAAGGAAACTGGACTTACTCTAAGCGGGCATGCACTTGTATCGCGCATGTGAGCAGTTGCTACACGCTTTCCACGCATGATGGTGTCTACCAGTACATCATCCCGATGTGTGTGCATTATCTTCAAGAGTGCGAAGTCTTCAATGACAACACGTCATGTCATTGTAATGTAACATGTCTGTTACGCATTTCACTGGTTCATTTACAGTAAATAAATGTTAATTATTCTAATCAAGATTATCCGTCTGAGAAGGATCCGCAGACCAAATCGCATTCTAATTACCCTAATGAGTTAGACATCGAGGTGGGTTGCGCAATACTTCATTCTAGGAAGAATACGTTAAATTGCGTGTTTGGTACTGGGAAGAGTAGGTTAGGTTGTTTGCTCGTGATTTGGGAGACTAGGCTATAGAGCATTGCATCTTCGCGATATTACTCGCTCGTACTCGTTCGAACATCCCGTACCCGAGTACACAATATTCGAGTCCCGCATACTCGAGTGACCCTTACTAGCGTGGCTGGGAGCCGTTCTCGTAACGCTTTGAGACATCAACGATAAAATTTCCATCAGACGTGTTTCATTGTCAGCGATAGAGGTTATGGTGCAAAGTGCACCCAGAGGACATATTACAATAATATACAAATGTAGTTTACATACTTTATTTTTTTCGAAACCAATACTAAAGTTAAAAACTGAACTCCTGTATCTTCGAACGTATCAAAAGAACACTGCGGTCACAAATAGATGTTGGTAGTAGAAAGATACAAGAATGGCACCGTGTATAATTGAATTTTCCAAGACTGAGATAGCAAAAGTTGTCTGGCCAACGGAACGTTAAATGCAAATGGCTATTTCATTGATTTCGATATTATTAAAATGTATCTTCACGTAGGGGTAATACAAAAAAGTTTCATTGAATTTTAAGAATTTTTGATTATTTTAATATATGGGGGTAATATTTATTAATATTTTAATCCTGATTCTAACTTCTTGATTAATCCTGATTTAATCTTGATTAATCCCCAAGACCTGCGAAAATTATCAATAAACATGACAAAGACATACTTCTAAATATAACTTAATCTACGAAAATAAAATATAGTGTAACATTACTTTTAATTTTACAAATCTTATATCAAAAATGTTAATAATGCATAACTAATAACTATTATACAATAAACAATAAACAATAATATACAATAAACACTATTACAACAATAATATACAATAAACAATATTATACAATAAACAAATAGCAATAAACAATAATAATGTAATACAAAACAAAAACATGAGTATGTGTTACATTCACTCTAAATATTTTACCATTCTTCAAAACAACTGTAGAAGGAAATTACAAACGTTTGGCGTGCAGGCCGCGACGCGTACGTGGGATGCAGTTTCGCAGACACACCGAAAACAAGATAACCTACAGGTCACTAGATGAGCGTCGCTTCACAAGGCGTAGGCCAAGTACGTACGAAAGGATGTACAAATTTTCCGCTTATCACTATTATGGCAATGACCAATTCACATTTCGTGTCGCGCTGCCTGCGCAAATACTATAATGTATAAAAATCCAAAGACTCTTGGTCTAAAAAATAATAGGAAGTAGATGCATGTAAATAACATTTCATAATATTTGATACTTAAGGATTCATACACACTTCGACGTTGTGGATCAATAAAATATCACACAATCGCTAGGGTGTCAATGAGTTTCTCTTATGAATCTTTCTTGTCTAATAAAAATAATAACTAATAGTGTAAATAACTAATTGAGTAAATGACTAATAGAGTAAATGACTAATAGAGTAAATGACTAACAGAGTAAATGATTAATAGAGTAAATGACTAATAGAGTAAATGACTAATAGAGTAAATGACTAATAGAGTAAATGACTAATAGAGTAAATGACTAATAGAGTAAATGACTAGTAGAGTAAATGACTAATAGAGTAAATGACTAATAGAGTAAATGACTAATAGAGTAAATGACTAATAGAGTAAATGACTAATAGAGTAAATGACTAATAGAGTAAATGACTAATAGAGTAAATGACTAATAGAGTAAATGACTAATAGAGTAAATGACTAATAGAGTAAATGACTAATAGAGTAAATAATTAATAGAGTAAATAATTAATAGAGTAAATGACTAATAGACTAAATGGAACTCGTCCGAACTTGCTAGGAAGAGGAAGAGGTAGAATGTTGATTAAAAGACTAAAAGAATGATGACTAATAGAATAATGACTAATAAAATAATAACTAATAAAATCTATTTCCAAAGTTCACTTCTCGCATCTTTTTTCTTTAGGTTTTTATTCACTGCTGTCAAGTTTGTTTTGTATCATATTTTTCTCTTTACTCTCTCGTCACTGTACGCCAAGTAACACTTGCAGCAGGTTTCGAATACAGCACACTCGAGAGAGTACAGGATGCTCGAATGAATTCACGCATCTGGCACTCGAACGAGTCGCTAGTCGTCGCCCCTCAGTGACATCCAGCGGCCAAAAGGAGAACTCTTTGGTGCAGCTAGCTTACTCGAGTAAACAAATGCTCGAATGCAGGGCACTAGTAGGCTAGGCTGGGTGCTCGTTATTTGAAAGAGTAGGCTAGGTTGGGTGATCGTTATTTGTAAGACTAGGCGAGGTTGTGTGCTCGTTATTAGCAAGAGGTAGCTCGTTATTTGTTATTAGGTAGGTTAGGTTGGGAGCTCAATTCTCGGAAGGTAAGATTAGGTTGGATGCACGGCACTGGGAAGAGTGGGTTAGATTGCTGAAGAAACTGCACTCGTGGCTCATTGCAAAGTCGCAAGCCTTTCACCACTGGGATCCGGGTTCGATTCCCGTCGAATCTCATGTGAAATTTGTTCCAACAAAACGAGTTCGGCTGCTTCACAAGGGATAGTCCAACCCCTGTGAAGTGTCCTAAACCCTACCCCTATCCTTATTCCTTCCTAATTCTGGCCGCTGGGTAGTGACGCAGGAGCGCGCGGTTGGAGGCGCGTACGCGGAGATGCTACATGGCGGTCATCTTGACAACCGACTGCGACGATACGCGACAGACAATGTTAACGAAGGATTACTCCATAAAAGTAATAGGAGGATTACTCCGAGAAGCGCAAAGCGCTCAACGCCCCCCAAACGGGCTTGGAGATGCAACAAATTTAACAAAAAAAATTTAAAAAAAATAAAATTAAAAAAAAAGATTGTAAGCTCGATGTTGGGAATTGAAGGTTGGTTGCTCGGTTCTGAGAAGAGAAGTTTATTTTGGGTGCTGGAGAAAGATTAGATCAGGTGCGGAAAGAAGGCTTCCTCACTCGCATAGCCGTCGTAGATCGGAGTGCGGTACGGAGGGCGGCCGCAGACGCTAAGACGAAGAAGGGGTGGGGCAAGTGGCGCCAGCGATCCCCCGGGCGACGTCCTCTATCCAGTCATTTACCACCCATGACTTAGGCACACAATAGATACTACACAGAAAGGAAAGTAGAGGGCGGGTCCTTTGATCTTCAGTGAGCCACTGCGCAGCGCGGACCGCCATCTTGAAACTGTGCAACGGAACCGCAAGTGTTGGCTGAAACGCCATTTTCTCAAAAACGGCTCCAAATTTTCTTTCTTCTAACTTTCCAACGCGTAGTGCTAATTGCACTCTTTATTATGACATACAATTATTTTTGTTGTATTATTTTGTTTTTTCAAAATTACACACGAGATCTCTCACGCCATTAATATGCACATTTCCAGCTATTTGTAAACACGATTGCATTAGTGAGTTAAGAGTTCTTTAAATGACTTTGAATAAAGTTTTCCGAAAACTCACAAATTTTCTGTGAAAAACTCTGTGTGAGCTTCAATTTCGCATTATTAGAAGTTCTGTGAAGAGTTCTGTGTGAGATTCAATTTCGCATTATTAGAAACGCTTAAACGATATTTTCTTAAAAACGGTTCCAATTTTTTTTAAATGAAAATTTTCATTTAGGGCGAGTTTTTACTCTTCTTTAATATTTTTAAAGGAATATTTCGGTTTTACTATTAGGAAACCGAAGAATTGAGAAAATTTTAAAAAAATGTACTTTGGAAGGAGATAGATGGCAGCTGGCTAGAGTATGTGGCTAGTCCGATAAAGTAGCCCAGACCAAAGAAAAGAAAAAAACTAGTACGGTAAAGTCTCTGCCATTCTGTAGCACTACCAGTTATGTATTCATAATTCTTTACATTATCTCTATTTTGTTTAATATTTTCCTATATGCGGTATTAATATTTGCATATGCGATGAAAATGTCCCCTCGGGTTACGTATGTTTTTGCTAGTTATATACATACCAAATACGAGTAAAACGGAAATATACGGTGCCTATACCACACATCAAACGCCGGGTCGTACAGCTGTTTACAAACTTTTAATATCATATCGGCGCACGGATTGTGGGTAGCTTTCTTGTCTGAGTAGTACCTATTCTGTGACTTAGTTACATACACCCATTAGAATCAAAAGGAATGAAAAAAATGTTACATAGCTTGAACATGCTATTGGGTGCCTAGCGCGACAGCAGTGTATCCGTTTTATTTAACCAAAACATCGCGCATCAACTCTTGTCTTTCTCCTAGAGTTTGTTGCGTTGTATCGTGAATGAATTAACATGAATTAACAGGTTTTACAATATTTATCTTCAAATTAATAAACACAACATGTTCTACATTCTATTTCATCAATAATTTGAATTTTTATGAAAATGTATTGAAATCAAAGAAAAGTAAATGACTTTAAAGTTGTCCGCGAAGAAGAAACACTCAAGATAATTGTTATCTAAAAAACGATGTAAATGTTTCGTTACCTTTTCAATCTTTTGAATATTAAAGAACTGATCCCCGAATTTTATCATTTCAATGGATTGTGAATGTGTCAAGAAATGTTACTACATTTATTCTAAGCATGTTGAAAATACATCATATATATTCCAGTGTCATAATGGTTACTTTGAAACTAAGTAAATCAGTTTTGCTGCCGATATACAAAGAATATTTATTAATATTGTAGAAAACAACGTCCTTACTATTTGTTTAACTAATTTTAATTAAAATGAATAATAACAAGCAAAATTATATTTTTATATTTGAATCTAACAAAACTGTGCTGGGATATTCAAAGCAAACTAATTTGCATTGATAGCGTTTATACGTATAAACAATGCCTATTAATTGTCATGGTAATTCATTCTATCAAAACAGTAATAAGTCGTTTTTGCTGAACATGTAATCCATTTATTCCATATCGTCCAATATTCTCGAGATCAAGGGGATTCGGTGCATGAGATTGGATAATTAGAAATCAGTTTGTAATTCAGGAACCAATTACCAACATTGCGGCAAAAAATTGAACTGTTTTTCAATCTGCATATCATAGACTCAAAAATTGCTAGTTAACTAATAGGGTGTAGCGAAGAAGAGACATTCTCATTATTCCTAGTTACTTACGCTTGATTTAAAAATACAAAATAATTCACTTGATTGTTTTATTTTTGTAATAAAATACTACCGTGTTACCGCGCCCATGGAGGTAGTAGCTCCAGCAGCGTTAACGGCGAACGTGTAGACAACGCCCTACAGCGCTCCTGTACCAGTGATTAGGGGATCGCAGATACATTCCTCGCAGGGCACCAGAAATTTACTTAAAAACTATAAAACGGTTTCGTGTCGCCAACAGATTGACAACAATGACAGTTGTCAATGGCTGTTGATTGCGAGTACTACACAAATAAAATAGATACCTACTGGAAATTTAATTTAAATCATGAGAGGTTTCTTTTAAACATCGATGTTTCTGCACAAATATATCCATCTCAAGAAAACATCGAAAGCATAACATCAATGTTATAAGAGCGCTATTTCCACTCGAAAATAACCTTATTTAAGAATATTATATATAGTTTCGATATTATACTAAAATATCGGTATTATACTAAAATATCGTTATTATATTAAAATATCGATATTATATTAAAATACAAATATTATCGAAATCTGGGCATTGTACTAAAATATCGATATATTAAAATATCAATATTGTACTAAAATATCGATATTATACTATATTATAGTATAGCGAGGGGATATTATACTGTAATATCGATATTACACTAAAATATCGATATCATACTAAAATATTGATATTTAAGTATTGTATGAATAGATATCTAATATGAATAATTGTACTCGAAAACATCGATATTTTGAAAATATCGGTATTATACTAAAATATCGTTATTATACTAAAATATCGTTATTACACTAAAATATCGATGTATTAAAATACAAATATTATCGAAATATGGGCATTGTACTAAAATATCGATATTATATTATATTATAGTATAGCGAGGGGATATTATACTGTAATATCGATATTACACTAAAATATCGATATATTAAAATATCGATATTATACTAAAGTATCGAAACATCGATATTTTGAAAAGCGATGGTTTCTCACCGACGGCGGCGGCCATCCGGCCGGGCGGCGCGGCGGCGGCGGCGGCGGCCTGCATCTCTGCGTCCTCGCAGCACGCGTGCTTGCGCGGGTCGGGCGGGTAGTCTGGCGGGCAGTCGGGGCGCGGGGGGCGGGCCGGGTCGCGCGCGCAGCAGGGCGGCGGGTGCTCGCTGAGCGTGGGCTGCGGGAAGTAGCTGACCACCTGGCGCAGCGGCTGGCGGCGCTCGGGCGGCGCGCGCGTGATGGGCAGTCGCTCGAAGTCGTTGCGGGCCGGGGGGCCGTACGGGTGCGGCGGGAAGCGGTCGTCCGCCAGGCAGACGCGCGCCGGCGCCGGCGACGTCTCGCCCACCGTCTCCTGCACGCACGGCCCGCACCGCGGCGGGAACGCCTCCGCCTGCGACGAGACACGCGCGCGCGCCGCGCCCGCCCCCGGTTAGGCCTCATTCACAATGCAAACTTAAACGTAGCCGCAAAAGCTAGAAACGGGTTATAAAGCGAGATCATTCACAATGCCTTGACGTAAACGTAGACGTAAGACGTAAACTTAAGAGCTCGCAAGCTCCAAGCTTCTACGTTTAAGTTTACGTCGAAATTCTACCGAAGACCAATCAGAGAGCAGCATGAAAAAAACAAATGCACAACGGAATCCGCGAGAAGGAAGGTCGACTCCAGATCGATTCTTGTTTATGCGTGTGTATTGGTGTGTATAGTCGAAAGGTAGAGCAGAGAAGTTTGTGGAGTTTTGGTACGAGTTGCGAAGTGTTGGTTCGAAATGGCAAACAAAATTGTGACCTTCGGTAATGCAAATGCAAAAGGCGAAATCGATAGGAGAGTCGAAAAAAATGCTAGAAACGAATCGATCAATATGTTGAATTCTGATTGGTTCAGGCAAAACCTACGTTCCAGCTTACGTTTTCCATTGTGAATGATCGTTTCTACGTGAAAAGTTTACTGCATAAGTTTACGGCTTACGTTACGTTAAAGTTTGCATTGTGAATGAGGCCTTAGTGCTGCGGCCATCGGCGAGAGCGGGCGGCGTAAGCAGAAGTTCACAAATGAATCGAACAGAACACGGGAAATACGACTGGGAAAGACAGGAATCCTTCGGTGCAGAGCTAAAATAAAGAATTATTGAACATTCGTTGCATAGAAAATAAAGGTTGCAACGCATCCATATTTCTCCTCCTGTGGGTCAATCCATTTTAAGTGGTCCAGCACTGGTCGCTCGACCATCTCGAAAAAAGTTCATATTTTGTGCATACATTTCCTTATATTTTGTCTGTTCAAAAGCACCTTTCATTTATTTTTATTACATCTGGTTTACAAATAGCGGCAATTTTTGTTTTACGCCGTGCGCCATTTTTCGCGTTTGTAGAGGTTTACTCTTATCAAACTTATTGAACTCTGGGTTGTTCTAGCATTCTAGAATAAAAGGCATTGGATTCAGTACACTCTGGCCTACAAACAGAATTACTATATACCTACCTTCTATGTTTTTATTTGAGAAATATTTGCAACTAAATCTATAGAACGGAAATGAACCAAGTTCGATTTTCAGAGAGTAATTTCCCAAACAAGGAATAGAATCTAAACCTTAAATTTTCCTCTGATTTTACACATAACAGTATAGTTACTTTTTGTAAAATATCATTGGTAAGTGACGAACCCCTTGAAAATTACACCCTCTTAAATATTGGAATTTTCGATCTTTTCCAAATGGTCAACTGTAATATCTCTGTTGGGGAACCAGATAAAAACCTAAAAATTCCACACATAGTAGATATCTATGATACCAAACTTCATGAAAAATTTCAAGTTTTAGATTTAAGTCAAAGTATTTGTTTTTTTAATTGTAAACTTTCGCAGAAAAAGGCTTCCTATATTGAGGATAAATTGTGACAAGTAGTAATCCTATTATTTTGAAACTATTTTAAGCTAATATCCATTTCGATTTAAAATAATTAATTATAATTTATTATTAATAAATATAAAAGTTGCGTAATCTATTTTGAAAATTTCTTTACTTTAAAACAAACTTACATCTTGATATCTACGTTTGTAATTAAAAATATGGTCATTTTGATGTTAAAAGCTGAACCGGATAATATGAAAATAGTTTATAAAAGATAAATAAATAAATTTAGTGTTTTGTTTATATATTCGCGTGTAGGTTTGCCACTCTGCTTATTATTTATGAATGTTTCTTCGATTGCAGAGTACTCCTTAGGTGCACATGCGACTGAGTTAAGAATGCAAGAGAATCAGCATGTGCCTGTGGAGAGGCAAGTATGGCACGTGGTACGGTATGGCAAACATGGCTATGGGCGCCACTCACTAGGGGCGCTATGTAGAGTATACCCGCTAAAACAAATAATAACAACCCTAATTTTAAGTATCCTGTCAGGGACGCAAATTATATGCTAGCCATGGGGGCATGAATACCATATACGCCTCTAGGTCAGTGCAGTTTAAGAAGGTATAATCGAAGCTAGTGCCAAACTTGACCGTGTCCCCTTAAAATTTCTTAGAATATCAGCAACTTAGGTTTCGTGAACCTGACAGAACCAACGCGATGGGCCGTGGACTAACACGACTTCGAAAGCTTAGAGCGAAGGCTGTCATATAGAACTGTTCTGCGGGCGGTGGTGCGGAAGCGCACCTGCGCTGCTGGTGGTGGGAATGCGCCACTAACCGCCACAAAAGCGAATGTAAAGCATTTAAAACAACGTTCTATGCCTGTTCATGCCGTCATGCCTCTCAGATGCGCTGCGCACGGACTTCGTGTAAAGGGGTTCTAAGATTTCACTATGTGAACGATAGTGTGACACTAGGTGTGCAGGCGAACTATTTTGCGTTTACACAAAAGATTTTTTAAACAAGGTTTTTTTTATATTTTGTTAAAACGTTAAAACGCTCTAATTAAACCAAATATTTGTTGAACAATTTAATATTTTAACAACATAATTTTCAAACTTGTAAGAAGAAAAGTTGTTTATATTACATGAATAAATTTTACAATTTTTATTTAAAATATGTTGAATTTTTGAAAAGCATATGTGCTGAACTTTTTTATCTTTATATTTTTACTTAAACGCAGAAGTAAAACTAAATTATTCTGGGCGCTCTAAAAAGTAAATTTTATTCTTTATTAATATACTAAGCTACTGTAAAAAATTTAACAAAATATTTAAAATATTGTGTCCCAAGACATGTTTTAAATACTCTAATTTGCTGGAAAATCTATGTTTTGTGAAAATGAATTTAAAGATATACATGTATATTGTTGCTCTGAACTATCCTAAAAATTATCAGCATCATACGTGGAGCCTTCTACTGCCTTTTTCAATTTTTTTTCTACTTTTGGATAATGTAAGTCTTTTCCTTCTAGATTTCACAGAGAGTTTACTAGCTTCAACACTACGTTTGAGTCAGTATTGGTCACACGTTGTACTTATTTTCTGTGATGCTTCTTTGGATAGACTTCCTTTAATTGAATCTTTACATTTTGAGTAATTTGGCATCTCATGTTAAACATATAGATAACTTCTGTGGTACAATAATTCAACTTTTTTTAAACATATGTTTCTTTTAGATATGTAGACCAAACCACACCGTGGAGTGAAAATTCACCCTCAAGGACGTTCAAGTTTGTTAAATTCACAGTTTGTTATGCCTCCATCTGGAACGAGACGCTCGCGCCCGCTGCGGCCACCTTTGGTTAAGGCTCCCACAGCCTGACGCGGTAGATCCGCAGCGGGTGCGGCGCGAAAAGTTCCGAGCTAGACGCGGCCACTGAATTTACGGGACACCATTCACATCGGAGCGTCAGCGTTTGGCGACGTTTGGCGACGTCACTCGACCCAGAGAGGAGGGAAGACTCCCGAACGCGTGCGGACTGCCTCAAAACTCGAGCTGCAGCGGAAGAACCTCTACTGACTGCGTTACAAATTTCGCCGCCAATTAAACGCTGACAATCCGTTGCCGCGACGCTTGCCTGCCGCGCAGGTCTGAAAGTGATCGTAAATGCCCATTCACAATGCAATCACAAACATAAGCATAACACATAGACATAGACATTAACACAAGCGAAGAGTTGGCGTATTCACAATGTCGAACATAAACACAGGCAAAATAAGAGTTCCTATTGGCTATGAGACGCAGCACACGAATCGACACGAATAGTTCGCCTATCGACTTCGATACTCGATTTTGAGTTAACGAACTGTGATTGGCTCATTCCTTATGTCTGACATAAGATTAGCACAGAAGCTTGAAGCTTGCAAGCTCTTAAGTTAACGTCTTACTTGTTATGCTTATGCGAACGCATAGTGAATGAGTCCACTTGTAGACGTAGTCCTAACTTTTATGTTAACGCCATGCTTATGCTTATGTTTGCATTGTGAATGGGCCTTAAGGCAACACGTGACGCTAAGCTTCCGCTGCGGCCAATCCGCGTAGGTTGCGGATCTCTGGCGTCGGTCTGTGGGAGCCTTTAGGGCTGCGGCCATCTGCGAGAGCAATCGGCGAAAGCACAAGTTTGCAAATGAATCGAACAATGTGAGAATTAGAATTGGAGATGAAAGGAATCCCTACAAACAGGCGGGTAGAAGCGGGTTGAAGTTACAAGAATTCATTCAACATTCAGTTCATTGAACGTTCGTTATATAGAAAATTGATTGAAACTAATCCATATTTAGTAAATTGTCCATTAAAAAGAGTAAAAACGCCTCTTAAATACACAGTTCGTTAAATACACTCCTCTGCCTGAAACGAGTCAAGTGCACACCGCAGACGCCGTCGTTTAGTGCTGCAACCACCAGCCAGAGCGTTCGGCGTAAGTACAAGTTTGCACACGAAGCGAATTGAAAAAAGGAATTCTTAGGAACTGGTCTGTTCAAGCCATGTACAATGATTATTGAACATTTGTTAGATGAAAAATAACATTTGCTACCTAATTTCAAATTTTTAAACTGAGAAAATTGGTTTTAATTTTTTCACTGCCGTCCACATTGTTTAAAAATCTGAAAAAAATATATGTTATATAATGCTATAAAACCAATTTTAAGGGTAACAATTGAGACAGTCCTCCTACGATTATCACGTCGAAAATGATTTTCAAAACTTGTTTTTTTTAATATAAATTTGGCGCCAAAATTCATTGACAAAATTGCCTTCAAATCGAACTATATCTCCCCGTCTCTGCAATTTTTTCCAGCATGATACACGCAGTAGACGCTGTGCAAAAATAAAACATGCAGAACTCGTTTCTCGATGTATACCTGCAACAGATTGCCGTAGGAGGCTGATTTTTTGTGAATCTACGTCATTTTGTACTCTCTTTCATATGAGCATCGCAATTATAAATTTGGTTTGGGAGCACTTTTCATCGTCTTATTCGGCTATACCCTTTAGTCAATTGAAGCTCAAGAACGTAATATTTATGTTAAATTCACAGCTCGGTTGAATACACGCCTTAGTGCTGAGGTCTCCAGCGAGTGTGTTCGGCATGAGGACATGTTTGCAGATGAATTGAATAAAATGCAGGAAATAAAAATGGGGAGGAAGAGCATGTTTCGGAGTAAGTCTGTTGAATCTACAATTCAGGACCATTGAACATTTCATTCATAGAAAAAACGTTTGTTACCTAGCCAAATTTAGTAAATTTACCCTCAAAAGTACTGAAAATTTATGTTAAATACACAGTTACAAGATGCAAAGGGGTACAGTTGAGAAAACAGCCATTAGAATCAAAGCATTAGCCCATAGTTAAGAAATATGTAGTATTTTCTTTAAATTCTTGGCTACAGTTCTAAGGGTACCCCCGGATAAGATGGCAAGAATTTCCCCTACAGCAAATGACCTATGAGTGGTTACATTATAACCCCAACATAAAATAGTTATTTATGTATCTGGGCGGTTAACTAGATGTTTTTGCCCCGAGGGCGACTTCCAATCCCGAGGGCCTCTAGCTCTCGGGATTGGAAGTCATCTGAGAGGGCAAAAACGTCTAGTAACGCCCGTAGTGCACACAAAACTTTATGGTTTACTACTTCCTTGCTGCATCAACACAAGAATTCGAAACATTTTATAACTTTTCTTGCGTCTAAAGTGAAATGACTCGTTGTAATCGTCATTTGTCAAAATGACGTCAGATAAACATAAAAGAATATCTAATTATTAATCCATACTCCTTGTTGGACTGATTTGTTCGTTCAAAATGAGAGATTGTAAAGTACCTACAGAAATTCTCGCAAAAGCTGACAAGGTTACGGACAATGTTTTCCAGTAAAATCTCGACAAATGAATGAAAATGTTTATGGTGAATTTGAGAGTTATATAACAGTGTGAATAATAGTGTGAACTGCGCTGATGAAACGGTACTTTTAGATTATTTGCCGCTGTTGCCAAACGTTATTTCATAACATCAAAAAATAACATTTCGAGAATGTTAGTCAGTGTGCCTTACACATGTTATTACCTCTAGAAATACTGCTACTCAATAAGCACATGTGTGTAAAAAAGGTGACAGTGAAATACGAGTAACTGTTGGCAATTATAAATTCACGGGAACATCCAAAATTGCAATTTTCATATCAATTAAGCAAAATACGGTGTATAACGAGTTACTGTACTTATATGAGCGTTATGCCATTTATTTAGTGTATTTGCTTATGTCTTAACTTTAATAATTTGAATTAATAAAAATGTTGTACGATACTTGTATATGTTGTGTTGCTATTAGAGCGGGTCATAAAGTGTTCAAAAGGCCCTCGGGCCTAAAGAATCAGAAAGGCCCGCAAGGGTATTAACAATATCGTTTTGTGTTTTGTTTGAGGTCCGTAAACACACAGCAATAAACTAATAAACCATAAATAATATTTTTGAAAGGTTTTGTAGCTCCATCACACCACCCACACCTCTCACCAACCAAAAACATATTTTTTTAATTTTAATTTTTTTCGGCAAATTGACTCTATTTTATCTTACTCAAAAACATGATAAATAAGAAAACAATTTTTACTATCAGAAAAAATTGATATTTTTTCAGACGCAAATTCAAACACAAATTTTTTTTTTAATTTTTGAGTCAAATATAATAGTGTTAAGTTGCCGAAAAAAATGAAAATTAAAAAAATATTTATGGCTGTAGATGGTTGTGGGTGGCGGGATGGGGGCTAAGAAACCTTTCAAAAATATTATTTTTATGTTAGAATTGTAATGTAACCACTCATATGTCATTTGGTTTAAGGGAAATTTTTACCATTTTATTCGGGGTACCCTTCGTCATGTTAAGCTCAATGAGTGATTAAAGTATCTCTTTTTTATTAGATTTCTTGATTGAAAATGGTTAATTTTCAATTTGTTCTATTCTCAATTAATTTTCATACTCCTATTAGGATCTATTAGTGGTCACTTGAGAATTGCAACGTTTTTAAATGGTCAGATACTTCGCTTAGGAATGGCCGAATATATATCTATCACTTAAACAAATTTGAAAGATAAGTTCAAAAAGTAGTTCTGATTTACAAGGGTTTTTTTTTCGAATAATTACAACGTCCAATATCAATTTAATAACTCGTGTACACATTGTCAAGAATGAGTACTTTGTGACTGTGCTTATAAAACATCCTCAAAAACACTACGTGTTAGATATTCCTGAAAATACAGATTCATTCTTTCACTCATTATCCTATTCAGCAATTTCCAACTTAAAATTTACGATAGCGCCCTCCCGTTTCCTTTAACCTTTTAATACTGTAATTTATGTAAACTGCTTAATAATATTGTAGAATGCCGGCAACAGCTGTAAGGGATAAGTACGCTGTTTCCTGAGGCATATTAGCGGCTCAAATTCTTCCAAAGTTGGTTAATTTTCGAAAGTGGTAGAAAGTACTCGAAAGTGGAAAAAATTACTAAATCCCCGGCAAAATTAAATTTCTGGCAGCTCCTGCCTTAAACAAATCCCACATTGTCTTAGAGTACCACACATTTGACTTTTTTTTCTATTACCAGATTTAATGTAAGTTGCGCCGATATCCGGCGGTGAACATGGGAGTCATAAGCACAATTCAGTACGCCGCCAAATTCAAAACTGCCTAACAATACTACCGCTGTTGGGAATTGTCATGAACAAGACTTCTTATCCCGAGCCTTAGACATGTCACTATATTGCTGCAAGGGTCAAAAACAAGAAAAGGGATTTTTCGGCACATGCAGAAAATGTTTTCCGTCGCAATTCGTGTGACTTTTTTGTCCCCACATCGAAAATGAAAACAACACGTTGCAAGAAATCAATTTTAAGGATGTAAATGTAAATATTAAGTGTAACCATTACTACATGTAAAAACTGAGTTGTCGCGACTGCCTTCAGCAAATATGATGCGGGATTGCTGTCATTCCTTCCTGATGTGTTCTATTAAATCTTTAATTTGATTACATCGGACCAAATCCTCAGTTTCGTATTGTTGCTTCCGTGTTCTATAACACGACCATTCCAATGAAAGAACCTGCAGGGCTTGCAGCTAATATGAAGTTCAAAATAATTACAATTCGCTAGATACAACTTTATGGTAAATCTAGGGTTTAGAGTGGCACGGTTCCTTTGATTCACTGCTTCTGTTCATTCCAGGAGAATCGACTCCATGAACTGAGTGCTTGTTTATACGTACTATTCGCGTGTAGTAAAGTTCATGAAGTTACCGTAATAAATATAATTATTTAAAATAAAATCTATTTCACAAACTCATGCTACTTACTCTTTTATTATTGGGGGACTATCGCCCCCCGCTCATTTTAAGACTAAAAGAATTATCGAGATAGTAAAGTTCATAATGTTGGCACCATAAATATAAAAATTTAAAATAAATTCTATTTCACAAGCAGATGCTACTTGAACTTTTGTTATTGGGGGGTTATCACCCCAACAATATGTATCGGACACTCGAGCGTTAATTTTATTCAAAAATGGTTACTAATAATTGTGGATGTTGAAATGCTCAGGATGGCCACCCATCCATGTCTGTACGATGAATGAACTAATGGATCTTTCCGTTAAAGCGCTAATTTTATTCAATCGAAATGGTATTTCACCTACACGAATCCTGCGATCCGGTTCCTAAAAGTGACTCCCCTGATAAACCTTGCTGTGAACCAAGTAAAACCTTCCTCCCTGTGGAGATGACGCCTGTGGAAGGACTATTGGTGAGGGTCCAAACGCGTTGTTTAATTGAGGGATAATGAAAGTGCTCGCGATTGAATGAATTCCGAGAAACCGAATCGCCGAAGCTGACATCGAATTGGAGAAGGGTAACAGAGACGTAATTACATTTCTGCTTTCCAGAACTCGAATGGAAGCCTTCAACTTAAAAAAATACTTGAGAATTAATGTATTTCAAATGAAATGTAGAAAGTCACAAAAGATCTGGATGCAATATTGAAACACAACAGCTGTTTCATTTTCCAAAATGTGAAAAGAAACTTTAAAGAAAAATTGTGGGTTTATTTCGGTTTTCAAACCATTGTAATTAGGCATCCAGAGAATCTCAAAATTGTAATGAATATTTTAGAACCAGATTCAGAGCTGGTTTCACCAGAACGAACCTAACATTCAGTAACAATCAGGTGATTATACATAAAAATGTTTTGAAATGAAGACAATCATATGAATTAGGAAGGAAGAACAAGACGAAGTCTCTCTGAAGAACAATCATTGAATCTTTGTTGGTAAGTTTTGAGTTATGACACCTTCCTATTTTAGAAGTTGTCTTTTTGTTTATATTATTTTATATTGTATTTCAAATTCATTATAAATCGTATGTCTGTAAATTTATTTTTTATGTCACACATTGACACTGTCGTACACGGATTGCACAGCGCATCAAGTAGGAATGACAATTATTGTTATAGAAAGGAGTTGGAAACATTGATTGGATAAATATTAAGTGTCTTACAAGTTAATTTTAAATGAGACTATTTGTCCAATGGCAAAGGAATAGTATATCTATGTTCTGTTTTTTTTCTTTGCTTTCTGGGTCGGAAAAAGGTGATTATACAAACATGTAAAAAGATATGATATTTTGATATCACATTATTTTCATAGATATTATAACAAATGAGGAAATGCATTTAAATATAAGATTCAAAAAATTTGTATTTTTTTCATTGCTAACCAAGGGTAATCACAATACATACATATCTGAAGAAAATACATTTTACCAATTCTTTCAAAAACGAACCTTTCCCCAGGTACTTTTTAAAAAACTAACATTTCCCAAAGCAATTAGTTCAAGTAATAATCAAAAACGAAATCCAATTTGGAATTCTATAAATGAGAATAACTATTAATTTCCGATGAAATTAAATTTAATGAATCAGATATTAGGCCCATACCAGATCCATCTCGATCAGGTTTTTCGTCCAGTTTCCCTGATCCATTGAGCAAATGCTGAGATGGCCCCTTGTTTTGCTTCTGGACATAAATGTAACTTCATTTTCTGTGCACGTCTTCTAGAATTCAGTGGGAATACAATTATTCAAATTATCGTTTCCATGTTGTCGCGGCAGGAAGTAATAAGAGCCAAATTTTATTGCTTATTTATCTTTGAAAATAGATTTTATTACATGGGAGTTTTTTTTTGTTTTTTTCTCCCTTTCAAAATTCAAAATTTATTGCTTATTTACCCTTGAAAATAGATTTTTTACATGGGAGTTTTTTTGTTTTTTTTTCTCTCTTTCAAAATTCAAAATTTATTGCTTATTTATCCTTGAAAATAGATTTTATTACATGGGAGTTTTTTTGTTTTTTTTTCTCCCTTTCAAAATTTAAAATTTAAGTAGTATATGACTTAGTGTAGGGATCACAGAATTTTGAAAATGTGCACACAATTAACTTTTCCCCATAGCACGTCATACGCAGTTTTTAACTGTTTTTTTGACGTAAAATAAATAAATAAATAAATAAAGGCATAAAGAGAACGACATTGCAAGCGGCAGCTTCTAGCTTATGATTTATGGCGCATTCGTACTTCCTTTTGACTACTTCTATTAATCATCTAACTTCAATTTTATTTTTCACTTCACGTAGAAATATTTGAAAACACGTTGATTGTTTTCGAAAACTCTGCAATTCAATACTTTTGCTGCCGCTTCGAACGAACAATGCATACAAACCACCAATGAACATACCTTAACTAATTACTGCTGGCAAGCCCGATCAGTCGAGTTTTTACTATTATGTACAATTTGAACATGAGGAGTGTGGCTGTTTAAAAGTGATTCTCCGTAGCCGCAAATATTGCCACCCCCCCTGCTACTTCAAGATGACGGTAAAAACCGCCGAATTATTGTTAGGTACCGTGGTTATTGCAACAGAGTATTTTATTTTGACAATTGTAATTCAAACGGCAGTTCATATTGATATTGAGAATCAAAACGTCAATTCTATAATTTAAGATAAATGCTTGGACAATGTTAAAAAGAGGTAGTATAATATCTGACGGTGTTCATAGTATTTATATGTTGCAATTTAAAAATGAATTAAGCATTTAATTGTCGAACAGATTTATGCTTCATAGTGAATCTTAATAGTAAAATAAGTCAGTTTTTGTTGACGTATAGTAGGCTTATTTTTCTTTTGAAGTGTTACTTTAATTTTTTTCAGATGATTACCGCCATCGGAAAACAACTTTTCATCTGTACGAACAGTTCTTTAAAATATCTAACATCTCATTTTTAATTAAATTACATTTACTTTCATCATTTAAACTGTCTTAACAAACTATTTGAGCGGTTATGCGGCTTTGTAGGCTTACTGAACGCCTAGAGTTTCAAACTCCAGCTATTTCCTCATTCAATTAAAGGTTATTCAAAATTATTACCAAATCATTATTTTCTACAAACACTTCCATGTTCCATTAAATTATTAAAGTCTTACCTTTGTGTCTACAGAAACGTCTAATATTAAATACAAATTTTGTTAACAAGAAACTACTCAATTTAAAGTACAGTGTATAGAAATATTGCGTATTTGTCTCAAGGGAATGACGCGATTTCAACGGGCGATAGCTCAAGCCCAACCGGGAAATTTTAAAATTAATACAGTGCGAATAAGTGCAACTAATGTATCTGCAACAGCATTGAAATTATATTTTGAACTTTTAATTGTTAAATCTTAATTTATTATTTTTATTTTAAAAAAAATTTACAAAAACTGGTCAACTGATCGGAAGCTACTTCACACTGGGCAATATCCACCTATAGATTGCGCTGAAAGCGGTGCACAATATTTCTATAGTCGAACGAGAAGAAGGCTATTGTTAAATCGATATTTGTCACAGTGATGATAGACCTCGCGTAAGAATTGTATAGTGTTTTAATTTTGTCATGTTTATCAGTATATTTCAACTAATTTTGCGTAATATCTGTAATTTTTATTTATGAAAAAAGTGTTCGCGACTGTATATTTTGTGTTTGTAGAATTATATTTCAAGAATACGCATAAATCTTTCTCAACCAAGAAACGGGTGTATCACAATTACCTGTATGCGGTGCTCGTATGTGAGTCTCGGAGGTGGATCCTGTTGGCAGACCCATCCTTCGTGCGGACTTTCCTTGAATCCTTCCACAACCATGTTTAAAGTTCAGAGAAAACTCTACCCTGATGAAAATCGGCAGACTCTCGTGGAAACTAATATAAAACAGCCAACCTATTGAAACAAATCTGGAAATCAAGCGCTACCATGGAAACGCTCCATGTATTGATGTCGGGTATGCGTTAGCGCTGCACCCTGCCGGTGAGCAGTTCAACTACGTGGAACGACGATGGCAGGGAAACCTGTGATCAGCCACGTCGAATGCAAGCCGGAAAGCGAATCTTTGATAGATGTGGAAACAATTGAACTTCGTGTATGTCCATGGACACGAATCAGACCCCATTTTTATGCCTCAATACGTTCACATTAATGGATTCACTCAAGTAAATGAACAAAAACAAAAGAGACGATGGACGCCGACCGACAAATACAAATAAATACCAGTGTACTAGAATCCGCCCGTGAAGTTGCATCAAGTTATTTTACAAGAGCGGAAACCTAATTACCATTAGTATTGTTTACTTCTAGTTATACTGTTTCCAATAAAAAATAATTATGTACCCTACAGCAGCAAAACTATTGATTAATAAAAAAATCTCACAAAATGTTTTTTTTTCAAATAGAACACGCACGCTGCTCAAAAACAATTAAAAATCTCTTATAACACTGAATTACAGTAAATATTTTAACAAAAACGCCCTTGATGAATACTGCAATAACATAGCACAGTGTACCTACAGTACGAGTCAGTACTAAAGTTCTTCACATTCTAAGAAAATAAAAAAATGCAGTTATATAACGCAATACATATATATAGCAAACTGGCTGGCAGCCTTTTTCTCGCTGTCACATGACACCAGTGTTGCCAGGTTAAGAGGTTTTCCCTCTAAATTTAGTTGTTTTTTTTGGGGGTGGGGGTCTTTACTGTATTTTTAGTGGGCAAATTTATTTGGTGGTTTGTATTGGAAGTTTTCGTTGAATTTTTAATTCATTTTTCAAAAATATCTATTGTTTATTACAACATTAAAAAAACAAAAATAGTTCCCTGTGATTATTGCACGAATATTTATTCAAATACAACTAAACGTAGTAAATCTCTTTTAGACGTGTAAGATTATTTGAATGAATTCCGTCGTTTAAAATTAGGCGGTTATTTGTCATAACCAGTTACAACCAAACCTTGGTAGAAGAAGGTATCACATATGATGGAAAGGAACAAGTCACAGCAATAAACAAGTAATGAAAACAACGATTTCGTTTGAAGAAAAGTTTCACACATAGTTATCATTATCTTTTTTTTCGTCATTACAATGAGCGAGACCAAGATACCTGTTTAAGTTTCATAATTCGAACACAGTGTGAAACTCCTTAAAACAAAACGTATCGAGTGTGTGTATATTTGGATATTATTATATAATTAGGTGTTGTACATACATTTATGCATTAAAAATATGAGTGTTTACTGAAAAATATAAATATCATCATAAGCATTAATAATATTTTTCATATTTCCAAAATTTCCATTCTTCCTCATATATTTTAAACATGAAGTAGTCGTTCTTTTAATTTGGTGTTTTTTTACGTTTTGACGGTATTCGCAGCGCTTTCTAGCGGGAAATTATTATGACCACCCGGCAACACTAGTTGTGTCATATGCAGTGACGTACTTTACGAGTTTGAGGATCCAGAAGGTGCACGCAGTATGAGAATAAGGAGAATAACACAAACAAATATTTGCATTTTCCAGTTCAGATCTAATATACTATTATTGTTTTCGGATTTTTACGTCTTACTGGATACCTAACGAAACCAGAAGCACCTCTTACTAGGTCGAAGGTTGCTTAGTTTTCTTTTAAATTTCTGCGTGTATTGAAAATTAGTAATATAGATAACACATATGGCGAGAGCTAGTAAATAAAAAATTATGTGTCAAAATTTTACCATGTCTCTCTTACTAGCACTGTAATATATTCTAGATTAATTATCAGACTTCACAGTAGGAGACTTATGAATTTAATGACAACAAAATATAATACTTCCACAACGAAAGTAAATATGATAGTTTGATGTTTAACGTTAAATCATTAGGAAATTTGATGTAATTGATCACAAGAGATAAATCAATCTTTTAAGTGGGAGAAAATTAAAACTCCACTGTAAAGCAATCAAATCAGTATTTCAAGTATAACTATTTTTGGCATTTTGTTACATAAAATTCAATGTTTTACTTAAACAGGTGAGTTGTTTATCATGTTCCGCTATTGAAAATATTGGAAAACACAAAATATTAAATTAAAAAATGTGCAGGTTATATTTATTTTGTTTTTTTCTTTTACACATTTAAATATTTTATTTTGAATTGTTACGTTTTTAGCGTATGCAAATAGTTTTTTATAGAAAAGAGTGTATTAATTCTATTAAGCACAGTCCTCCCGAACTTTTCAAGCATAAGAGAGAATTGTTATTTATTTGTAAACCAATACATAAAATATACTTCAATAGACTTAGCTTTTCGCTAGCACAGGAGTGGCCAAAAACATGTTTATTTCTTAATGTGTTTAATCCCTCATGAACCAGACGTCACATTTAGTTAATATTTTTGGCAACGATAGAAAAAGACGGTTCACGCGACTCGGTAGCTGTTGATTTCTGTTTCTAGAATCTAATGACGCAATCTAATCATGTTTGCAGTGACGTTTATACTGATTCTGTATTGATATGTTCACGGTCGTTTAATGTCATGGTGTAGGCTGACACACAATAGCAGACATTGAATATCATAGACGTAGAGCACAACTTAAGACACCATTGCTCTTCCTATGATTTATCATGCATTTTTCCAGAAGGTATTAGTATATTAAATAATTTGAGAATGACAATAAATAATTATTTAATGTCATTCTCAAATGATTTATTATTGATGACTAAGAAAATCTAGAAAACCGTAAAGTTCACCACTGTGGCTGTCCTGCTGTTAGCTGAAATAATAACGAGCTGATTACCCGACGTTTTCGTGTTATTTATTTCTAACAATCATCTCTTGCTCAGGAAAATAAATGAATCCATTATATGGCGAAAAATGAAAATAATTGCATTTCCTACCCCACCCGTCCTTTTCCTACCTCGCTCGGTTCAGCCTCGAACATGTCACGTCTACCCCGGCCCCAAACCGCCCAACTCACCAAGCCACATCCCGCCCTGCCCACCCCATTAGGGATTGCATTATCATCCGGTGTTGTTAGCTCCTCACCTCTTCTACCTCGAGGAGTGTCTTATCCCCCCTCTCTCCAGACCTTTTGAACAGATTGTGAGTTAAAGTGTACTAATTTCGGTTCACATTGAAGGTACAGTTGACGGGGAGGGTGTGTGAAAAGGTACCATGTGAAACAAATTGGAGATGACGAGGGTGTTAATAAAATTGTTTCCATTTTGCACCAAAGATAGACTTTTTTTTGTTTTTGATGAATTTGATGTAAATACATTTCCGAACAATGCCTTGTACTTCGTCGAGAACAGCATGAAACAAAGAGATAACTGTCGTGCATCTCCGATATAGTTTTTGACCACAATCACATTAATAATCAAATAGTGGAACCCTCAAAATAAACGAATAAAATATCTGGGTGTGCTTCTTGATACAGAACTAACATGGATATAGCATATCTCGAATAAATGTAATGAAGAACAGGCCGTACTCTTCAAAATTTACTCTTTAATAAACAAGAAGTCGGCTCTTGTCCTTTTACTTTTCAAAACTGCCATTCGCCTTTTACTTATACATGTCCTGTATGGGGGTGGAGCTTTCGGTACGAAAAACTGCCTCACCTTTCAGAATAAAATCGTTCGCACTGCAGTAAGTGTGCGGTGGAAAGTTTCCAACAACCAATTGCACAGAGAGTTTGATCTCACAATTGAACATTGTATTAAACATCTGTCAAACAAATTCTTTTATTACCTATCATCCTCTCCAGAAAGTAGTATTTTAAAAGTAGGAAAAACTTACAAGAAGCACAGGAGAATATGAACGCAAATGCTAAGCTTGCTAGGTTACATTTCTACCCACTATGTCTAAGCGTTACCTCACTGTACAAGAAAATGAAAAATTAAAAAAATACAAAATTGATCATTGTTAATTAAGCTGTCAAAGGCTGATTTATGCTTATTCCTTACGAAGTGAACTGACTCGACGTGATTGGCACCGTTTTAGGGAAACACCACCGATGTCAATGTTTTGACACAGATTTATTAACTCCTAAATTGTTTAACATCCAAATTTTTACTCCATGTTTTATTTATGTTGTCGATGTTTCACTTTCGAATTTAAAAAAGGATATAAAACATGTCATAGTTTCCATGTATCAGTTTTACATTTTTTCTTACCAAGTCTGAAAGGTCTGAAACGGAGAACGAAATTCTACATTACAGAAAAATCTCGCTTTCGGATAAAAGGAGGAATGTTGTTCCTATCAAGATATGAAGCCAACGCTTGTGATTGCTTAAGTATCAGAACACTGTTTTTTTTTACAGAATATGGATGAAAATCAGTCAATGCGTTGAAATGAAAGTAGAACACTGAGTGCATAGAACTCCGAAAATGTTTATCGATAAGTCAAGTCGATAATTTTTGCAATAATCTTCTCGATAATAAAATCTTTGTATTTTTTTAAAATTTGAGGCAATTATAAAGTAATTGTAAAATAATAAACATAGACACTGACAAACTGAATTCTCCCCCCGCGTGAATATTAATGTTAGAGTTTACTAACCCAGTTTTAGACCGGGAGAGATAGCGCAGAGCTTCAACTGATGTCACTGCATTTCCTCTGACCGGGAGGTCCTAGATTCGAGTCCCGATGTGTCAGGATTTTCGACACTGGCTTGTCAGCTAGGTGGAATTCAGTCGCTGTCCGGAGGAGAATTCTAGAGGCCGGCTGCTCTGATCGGCAGTTTTCCGTAGTTTCTCCGATCAACACAAAGGTGAATGCCGGAGTAGTCCTCTAAAAAAACGGAATGGAGGGACCGCACGCGATCTTTTCTACCTCATTCTTCTCCTATCCTTACCCCTTACACACACTTACACTGGCTTGCACTACACTATTAGAGATACGGGGAGACCGGTCGGGAGCTTAGAGCTTGTCCCGTCTGGGGCGGTGCCTCCCTCGTGGGAGGTACCTAGTTGGGGAAAACACCGCTAGTCGACAGTAGGTCGACGCCGGATCTTGCCATCCAGCGGGGGAAGAACACCGACACCTCCCGAAAAAGCATACATTTCACTTACGGGACTAATGACGCCAGTAGTTGACGCGCCCGAAATCATTAAGAATCAACTCCAATTTTAGAAACACCATAGTTTAATATCAATGGTTTAGGTCGATGTATTATAAAAGTTGATGTTTGAATTTTGACAATGGATATTTCGCTACATCGATGTTTTATTGGCGATGTCGTATCTCTACGTGTCACCCCAACATATGATGTTTTAATAACAAAATTTGATTAGTAATACCGTCCACTGCAATATTCCTGAAGTAAATGTAAACAGATGGTATCGCTCAATTCTTTCTTCTGTCGTCTCCCCGCCGTCTTTGCAAATGTTCCGCCTCGCCGGAGGGCCTCTTCCATCTGCGGAGATTTGCATTCCTGCGGCGAAGAGAGCTGCGCGCCTTGCGCCAAAGGAGATACAGAACACGCGTGAGCGCGCAGTCGGAGAGGCGCGCGGCCCGAGCCGACAGGCGAATGCCCTTGCCCCGGGCGCCGCCCGCCCGCCCATCGCGGGCATTGCCCACCCCCCCACCCCCCCCCCGCCCATCGCCCGGCCGCTTGCCCATCGCCCGCCCGCCCATCGCCCGGCCGCTGCCCCCCCCCCCGATTGACCGCCAGTCCGCTCCCCGACGATTCGCCCGCTCGCACGGCGGTCCGCCTGCCCACCCACCCTCCCACGCATCGTCTGCCCGCCCATCGCCCGCCCGCCCATCGCCTCCGCCTCCCCGCCCGACGGTCCGGCCGCGCATCGCCGGCCCGCTCGCCGCCCACCCATCGCCGGCCCGCCCGCCCATCGCCCGCCCGCTTGCCCATCGCACGCCCACCCGCCCGCCCGCCCGCCCGCCCATCGCGCACCCGCCCGCTCACACGCCCATCGCTCGCCTGCCTACCCGGCCATGACCCGTCCTCTCGTCCGCCCTCTCGCCCGCCCTCTCGTCCGCCCTCTCGTCCACCCTCTCGCCCGCCCTCTCGCCCGCCCTCTCGCCCGCCCTCTCGCCCGCCCTCTCGCCCGCCCTCTCGCCCGCCCTCTCGCCCGCCCTCTCGCCCGCCCTCTCGCCCGCCCTCTCGCCCGCCCTCTCGCCCGCCCTCTCGCCCGCCCTCTCGCCCGCCCTCTCGCCTCGCTCTCCCGCCCCCTGCCCGTACAACATAGTCTGCCCGCTCGCTCTTCACTCACTTATTCACCCATTTCTGCTCGCCCTCCCGCCTGTTAAACCACTCCTACCCGTCCGCCATTCATCCACTCATTGACCCATTGCTAGACCAACCATCGCCCGCCTGCTCAGCCTTCGCATCGCCCTCACACGCATCACCATAACCGCATAACGCAGAACCCTCCCGTCTGCCCCCCCTCCACCGTCCAGCCGTCGTCCGACCATTCAGCCATCGTCCACCCTCAGACGTCGCCCATCTCCCCGCCCAGCCATTGCTCTCCCGCCTAACTGTAAGCCCAATCGTCCACCAGCTCATAAAACCCTATGTCTGCCCGCTGTCTCGCCCACCCCCACCCCCTTTACGGTCAGGTTGTTCCCCAGGCACCCAACCATTCAGTCACTAGCGCCATGCTCACCTGACCGTCCATCCTCCAGCCCGTCTGCCATCACATCCACTTACCCTTCCTCCAGCACCCTCGCACGCCCAGCCCACCACCGTCCCATCCACTCATCTACTCAACCATTCAACCGCCTAGCCGTGCCGCCTGCTTGCTCAAGAGGCAATTTCGCAGAGCTCCATCTCGGCCACCGCAGAACCTCGCTGGAGGAGGAGGAAAAGTTTCAGATACGAGATGGAATAGTTATGAGATGCGTAAGACTGAGGGATTTTTTATTTTGGGAGCCATAAAGTGCGTTTGTTGGGTTTGTCTCTTGACGAGTTGATGTTAATGTTGAGAGGGATTGATCATGATGTTTGCTAATGACTTTCACAAAGTGTGAAATTGTAACTAAATCTCACGTTATTTAATTACAATTGTGCAAAACTCAGAGTTGTTGTTACGAATTCATCATAAAATGGATGTTTTCACCTTGAAATGGTCGCGTTGAAGACTAAGTCAAACTCCTCGTACATTCAACTAATCTCTACGTCTAAAAGAGGTGAAATGAACCAATGTAACCGTATCCCAACTCTCACTTGCGTTTATATCTATGTTTACATCGATCAATGCATGCAAATTTCTTCTCGCAATAAAGTGAAAGTGTTTCTCCCAAGTATTGAGATACACTTGTTAATATTATAAACATATTGGAATGGAATTCTAAGACAAGTGTGTAATAAGCTATACGGCTCTTCTTGTCATTTCCCATAAGAAAACTCTTCGCTTACGATGGCGAGCAAATAGAAACAGTCGCCTTTCAAAAACAATTATCAAATAATTATATTGTAATTATTTGTCTACGATTTGGGGTAAGGCATTGTGTACATTACGCTCACAAGGTGAAACTTCCTTACGTTATTCGAAATCACCACCCTGCCAAAGAGACGATGCCGCCGCACCCGTTGCGCTATTAGGCTCCACGTTCTTCTTCGAATGCTCGTAAAACCTGCAGAGGCCCTGTAATAAAAGTTTTTCTGACGAAAATCCGCCCCTTTTTGCGCATCATTACATAACTTTCTCTCTACTGCGCGAGCGGTAGCGAGAAAGTAAAAAGCACTGACCGATTTAAGGTTACATGAAAAGCGTTATATCGTTAAGTTCTCGTATATTACTTACGTAGAATAGAGAAGTATTTTACTGTGGTTATGATGAATAATATACACATATTGGTCTCTAACTATCCCTACATGCTGTTACCGTTATCTTGAAAGTAGAAATGATTCCCAACGCAAATAGATATTCCATTATTCACCAAGTAGGTGTTGTTTTCAATTTTTTTCCTTGATTTGAATATTTCATCGGGTGAAAATAATAAACGAGGTAACTCTCAATGGAATACGGTATACGTCCCTGCGAGAAACAAATTAATACTTTTCAACCTGACGTTTTTCTCTTTCCAATAGTTTCCTTTTTTATTTTTTAAACTATGTATATAATTATTTTTGTATTCAATTAATCTATATGCTAAGTGATTATATGGATTTATCTTCGTAGCTGTTATCTAGAGTTATTTTATTCTTTTTGGTGATTTTTCCTTGTGTTCTTTTATGTTTTATTTATGTATTATATTTATATATGTTACACTTAAGATATTTGTAATTATTAAATTACTTTATTAGGAATCGGTAATTTAGAACTATGTAATATTTAATTGCTATAAGTCCAAATTTTGCATGCACTAAATTCCTTGTTGTTTGTCGTAATGGTAACATGTCTGAGATCTCCATACAGGTGTTTTCATCTCCTGGAGGATATATAAATAAATAATAAATGAGTGAAAACAACTTTTTAGGCCTTGTTCACAATGTAAACTTAGACGTAAATGTAACTTAGCCGCAAAATCTAGAAATGAGTGACGAAGCAAGAACATTTACAACGCCTCAACGTAACCGTAGACATAAATCCGTAAACTTAAAGAGTTCACAAGCACCAAGCGTTTACGGGAAGTTTATGTCGCAATTCTACCGATGACCAATTAGAGAGTAGCGTGGAAGAAACAAACGCACAACAAAACTCCGCGAGAAGCAAATAAAAGATCGATTTCAGATTGGTTCCAAGTAGTTTGTGGTTAGGTCATTTCATTATTGTAATGTTGAGAACTAGTTTGCGAACGGTTTTGACGCGTATAGTGAATTCATAATAAGAATTTGGGCCATTTTTCTTGTGACTATAACTTGACATGGTAAATAAAATTATGTTCGAGGAAATTACTCGTGAATTTGATACAAGAGAATCCTTCTTTATAAAATAAAGGAAATGCGAGCACTAATACAGACTAATCGCATGTATGTAAAGACAAATTGATAAGACTGTTGTATGAATGAATGTACGTACGTGTAAATTTTACTGCTCTACTGCGATTTATTTACTACTGCCTCTGACAGCTGTCATCCAATCGGAAGCTTACACGTCACTACGGTGGCGTTCAACCTTCCAATTAGATGACACCGTAACAGCTGATTTACGTCGGAGGTATCTCTGATTAAATCCAAGTTTAAGTTTACAGCAATACGTTACGTATAGTTTTGCATTGTGAATTAGGCCTAAGGAAGGATGACCCTGGCCTCCCTCGAAAAATTTGTAACCTGGCCAGGTCAACCAACGGCAAGCAGTCCTTGGGCAGGCCGGCAAACGGGGAACCGCGCGCGTTTTCCATTTGCTTCCTGCCGCCTCGCGAAATTCCTACGCGGCGTGGCGTCGGTGGGTGGGGGAGGGGAGGGGGGGGCGAGGAGAAGACGCGCGGCAACGCAGCGCTGCTGACCTCAAGGACGCCGACGGCGCCCGCGCTACTCACCCAGCCCCGCGGACACATGGGCACGCGGCCGGGAGGTAATTTCGAAAACAGTTGGGGAAGGTTTTTGGGCACTTTTTAAAAATTATTTAAATAGTAGTAATAATTCATGGTAATGTCAAATTCTAAAAAAATAAATCTTAATATAGATTTTGAACTAATTATTGGAGTTTGACGTAAAGGTATACTTCATTTGAAACACAGAGTACATTGATGTAAATAAGATGTTAGGGTGTCATCCAATCAGGAGTTTAATCGTCACTACAGTAGTAACCTTTAAGCTCCCGATTGGATGATGCCGTAACAGCTGATTAAACGTCAACGGGTTTTGTGTTGAAATACAAGAATAATTATCAATATTAATGTGGAAAAATTTATTAAAATTTTAGAATTTGAACATACTTTTTATAGTATTTATTTAATGTTATAAAAACTGTTTTACAACTACGTTTATTATTGGCCTTATTCTATAAACAATTTATGAAATATACAGACAATAACCAATTATGTTTTAAAAAACAAATTAGCTTTAAGTATTGTGTTAATCTATTATCATCTGAATGTTGTGAATGCAGTACTAGTTTTCTGAAAAAAGAAGGCATTCTCTCAATTATCTGTACCCAACATGTAATGTATACAAATCATAACCATACTTATCACTAAACAATTTTAGCACGAGATCTGACTGATCTTCAAGGAAATACTTAATTAAGATTAAGATATATTTGACCTTCGGGAATACTCTAATAACTCATGAAAACTAAATTCTACAGCAGAGAAACATATCTTACCATTCTGTTTATTTTGAACTGATCATCAAACAAAACTTCTTTGAACTTTCATGTAGCAGAACTAGCTTATTTTCAACTGATCTTTTTTTAACTAGATCTTCAGATTTATCAGGTCAATTTACCTTGTTAGATTTTGTGATATTAGTAAATTTACGTTATTTTCGTAAATACGAACACACATGCTCCGATTACACAATGACCAGAAGAAATTGAACTTCTGTGAGTATGTGCTGATATAGAGAAGTCCGACTATTCAGTTGTACACATCTTAATTTTCAAGCCAAAAATTAACTTATCCGTCCGGTGTCAAATACCTGTGTCAAGATCAACGTCGGTGTCAAATATTGTTTTATTAATGATCTCCGACGCGTCAACTGCTAAGGTCATTAGTATGTAAGTGTAGTGTATGTTTTACCCCAGGAGTTGGCGGTGATCTTCCTCGCTAGATGGTGAGACGCGGCGCTGTCGGCTAGCAGATTTTCCCCAGCCAGGGATCACCCACCAGCTGGGCACCGCCCCAACTGGGTCAAGCTCCTCTACAAGCTCCCGACCGGTCACCCGGCATGTGTGATAGTGTAGTGCATGTTAGTGTGCGTGTGTAAGGGGTGAGGAGAGAACAAGAAAGAGAAGGAAAGATCGCGCGCGGCCTGTGGCCCGTTTGTTAGGGTACTGCTCTGGTATTGATCAGACATACCACGGAAAACTACCGATCAGAACAGCCGGCCGTTAGAATTTTCCTCCAGACAGCGACTGAACTCCACCTTATCTAGCTAGTGCCAAAAATCCTGCCACCGTAGAATCTCCCAGTCATGGGCACTGCAGTGGCATCAGTTGATGCCTTGAGCCACCTCTCCCAGTCGGGGTCAAAGATGAAGCAAATCTATAATTAAAATTATAGAATTACTAGCTGGTGTACCCGGCGTTGCTCGGGTTTATAGTAAATTATTAGACAGGGAGAAGAATTCCATTTTTTCATACCCTGCGGTGGGGCCTACTATCTCTTCTGTTGTATCCCTTCTCCGCCCTGCTCCTCCCTGCCATGCTCTGCACGGCCACGCTTCGATAGCCCTGTCTTCTCTTCACCCCCATTTGGAAATTTCCGGTCTACCTCACTCACTTTTTCACAAAAAATTATAATTTTCTTATTTGGGCTTCCAGCTCCTAAACTTTCTTCACTTTATAACTAAAAACAATAAACAATTCTAAACTACAAAATAAAATACTTGTAGACTCACGTATATTTTGTGTTTTTTTTGTGGAGTTTCATATATTATTTCCAATGCTGTCAATAAATTGTCACATTATAAAACTTAATCTTTTTTTATTTTTTTGTCTTCTCTTGTATTCATAACCAAATATTTGAAATTGATCTGTCAAATCGTGATGTTGAAGGGTCTGACTGTTTCAAGCGAAGTTTAACATGCCAGAGTTCTCACACGGAGACGCTAGAAGATAGATACGGAATATGAATGTATATGTCAAAACGTAATTGACGAATCATAATCATAAAAGTAAATGAAAGTATCAATATTGAATGTAATTGCCAGTATTTATAATTATTTTGAAAACGAAAAATATATATAAGTTTAAACTACGTGTAGAATAAAACTTTTTTTAAGTAAATTAATTAATCATAACATTGAAGCATGAGAACAATACTGATCCATCAACACGTACATTATGGGTAAACATACACTAATTTGACAATGTTCTGAACAAAACCATATTAGCTTCATTATTTGATCTGAAGTGCTATATATTAAGGATCTTGAAATGTGAATAACAGAAATTAATTCATGCGTTGGGAGCAATTGCAATGCAAAATAATAGTCTCAATAGTCTACAGCAGTAGCAATGGATATGTGGTGATATGGACGGCAGTCGTGCAGCCAAAAAGTGAAGTTTGAAAACATTATATTTTGTTTCTAAGATCAAAATTTATATAAAAGCCAAGAATGTTAGTTTTTAAGACCTTGGAGAAAAGACATGGCCACTCATTTGTTTTTAAATTATTCAAATTGGTAAAGTGCACTCGTGTGAATATTGTAATAATTAAATTGTATGAATGTTGGAAGAAAATATGTATCGTAAATATTAAATTGTAGGTCATTTAAAAGGGTATTTTATGTGTTTGTTCATTTTTTATTATTCGCTGAATATTTTGTCAAATGAATACGGAATAAACCAATCCGGTATTTTTATACGGTTTTATGACAGAAATTTCATGGAGTTATTATTATTAGAGAGCAACAACCTGAATGATAGGGAATAATTAAAATATATACATCTTCCTGAAAGAATAGTAATATTATTCTGGATTTTCTGTATAGGATCGATTCGTTGGAATGATGTATCACAACCCGTATTAGTCAGACAAGTATTCAAATATTATAAAAGTAATTTTATTTGTATTTATAACGAAGAGAGTAAAGGGTTGTGTGTATATTTAGAAACAATAACACGTGGCAATATAGGTTTCCCATCAATCATTTTTCACCTTTGGAAACATACTCTATTCACTCAGACCTGATCTACCAGTTTGACGCAGGGCTTTGCGTGGGAGGCCTAAGAATGAATCATCAAGTCGGTGTCATTTACTGATCCTGTCTGTGAAAGGGCATGGTACAACAGCCCCAAACACCATGTGTCTTTCATTAACCAAAACTTTTCCTTAACATTAACTTTCTTTCCTGTATACATACCCATAAGCAGCTAACGTTGTCTAGTGAGTCTCTCGACAACTCCATCAAACATGAAAAACAACAGATGAGCTTATACGCTCTCTCCGACAGCCGAGAAAGGGAGGGTTCTATCCTTACCCAGTTGAATGGATTAACCCATTAATGCCGTGCAGTGCTTAAGGTTTAACGGTTTTACTATTTCTTGTGGGGAAAATTGCTAGTACTCGTATAACAAGCGGTTAGCGTTTCGAAGAGCTCTAATAGTTTAATTTAGCGAAATAATAATCATTTAATGGGCGAAGGACACGAAAAAATCGGGGAAAAATTGATTTATCAAAATTTGCGCAATTGTATTCTATGTCTTTTCCTGAACATGCTGATATATGGTTTATGTATGCTTTACTACCTTTTAGTTCCCAAAAATAATATTTAATGGAACTATACTGTAGCCAGGGCATATAAAGAGTGGGCGTAACTCTTGGAGGAATGTAGAATTAGAAAAAATAGTATTTTTTAGACATTTGCTAAGTTCCATATATTGTTTGCAGTTCATGACTGCACTGTTTGTTCACGTCTACCGTGTTCCCTTTGTTTATTCTAAATAAAAAGCCTATTGTTGTGAACAAGAGTATAATTAAATATTCTTGTAGTTGTATTGTTGTAAATAGCTGTACGAATATAGAAGTAATTGCGAATATAGAAATACGAATAGAACAAAAGTATTGTTGTGTAAATAAAACCCAATTGTAATGATGAAATAATAAGGAATGTCTATTGAAAGAAATACCAAATTCATCCTCCATTGCCAAACAATGGGCAAATGCGAAAAAATAAATAAATCTTATTCTAAAACAGAAACAGAAGAAGAATCATTAAGCTAAAAGGAAAGAAAACAAGGGGGAATATTAGGAGGTTCCAGATGACCCACAATATGCAACAGGAATGGACTGAGCGATAGAGTACATTCAAAATTTAGCACAAAAACTATGAAGTCAATTTACTCAAATTCTTGTTTCTTAACTTTAGGAACATTTATCTCCGCGAAATATAGTATATATGCTTAATTTTTATAGCACTATCTACATTGTTTGTTAAGTCATAATAAGCAACAAAATGACCAAAAAATTAGCCATTTAAATGTAAAAAATATTATAACTAAAAAATGTTAATTGTTTCATAATTTAATAAAAACTTATGTTCAAAACTGAATGATTGCATATCATATTTTTGAGCTGATTTACATTAACAATGATTTAAATGTTAAATATAAAAAAAATCAAGTTGTTGGATTCTGTAGACATTTTGCGATGGGAGTCCCCATAGGGACCTTGAGATCACTTGTCACCTTCCCCCCTCCCAAAATATATACACAACCTAGAGCATAAATTAACGTCCTGCAACAGCAAAAATGCTGCCCCACAGAACTACTCGAAATGACTTTCCAAAGTAGTATGCACTCTGTTTCAAAAAAACAAATAACATTTTCTTGTACATGACTACAATAATTTTTAAAAATATCAATCAATTTTAACAAAAGCGGCCTTTTAAATACTTCAATAACATACTATAGACTATAAAGTACAACACTTCTAAAATTAACAAGAATATAAAACATGCATAAGGGGACACGTGAATAGCAAATGACGATACGCGCAGTATGGCATGAGAATAGGCGGAATAACGTTATCATTTTGCAGTTAACATTGAAAATATTACATTGCAGAGAAGGCAGCGTTCACTGAATGCGCGAGTTTTATTTATATAATTATTTTACACACTTTAAAGCTCCGTGCATTGAAAATTTCTAATTCACTTGTAGTATTACATACGATATACAAAATCTCAGGCAAAGTCGGGTAATCAGTTAGTTTGTGTTGTAACCTACCGGATTTCTTGGTCTGCGGGATTGCATGTTCAGTAAAACACATAAATAAATTTCGCAACACATTTAGTTAATAACTAATTTGATGGTGGTGATGATGATGATGAGCATCAGCTTCTATATGTTATGATATGATTCTATATATAATCTGATAATTTCTGAACTTTGCATTTCAATCATATTAAATTGACAATACTTCTTTCTCTAGTCTATGAGGACTCTCGCTTCAATTTATTTGCATTTAAAATGATTAAAAGGGATTTTTGTGCCCGAAAGAAATCTCGTTCCGTGTTCTCTCTACGTCATATCGTACAAAAACTTTATAATTACCACATTTCTTAAGAGCCTACACCGACGCTTGCACGGAATTCCCGTACTCCTAGTAAACCTAGGAATTTTAATCAATTAATGTTTTCCGCACGATTCTGCGCGTAAAATCTCCAGTTCCCATGCGATCATAACGGCTCCGCCCTAGATTCCTGCAGCGCAGATGGCTCCGTGCTCTACCTACGCACCGTAACATCGACACTGGTTGCATCTTCCATGGTTTTTACTTTCTGTAGTGCGAGTCTCTTTAATTTACCTCCTGCGCCCTGAACCACATCTTTGTTCATGATCTACGCACGATCTCGCTCTAGCCGTTGCGTAAAACTTCGACATGAATTTGCTCTTTCCCAGCACAACTCTCGACGCGCCACGAAAACTTATGGGGGAATCTCGTAGCGATTGAGCGACAAAATATAACTCAATGCGGTCGTATTTCTTTGCTATCCTCGACAGTGAAGTTTACTCCATGCGGCTCGCAAATTTCTTTCATCTCTCTTTTTACCCTATACTCTAAACCCGACACGCGTCAATTACCAATTCGGATCTCCGGTTCTACGTCCATGATCGGCGTTTGCATAGAATCACGCACGATTTCAGGTACTTTTGATACCACCTGAGCTTCCTCACATACCTCGGGAACTTGTTCCAACTTGTTCCACCTAGTTTAGTATTCGGATTTTTGTTCTGCTCATCAACTTTTGTTTCAATTTCTACATCCCGCTCCGTGAATTTAGAATCCCCCCGCACTTCAGATTCCGTCAATTCCTCTCACTTTTCGCAGCAACCCGCGCAATATTTTTATCTAATTTGTCATTCCATTCATCTTATTTACGGTTGTGCCGTTGAAATGGACTATTTATTTCAGCTTTAATTTCCCTTTTCAGTTCATCAAATTTATTATTCTGTTGCTCGAATTGATTATTTAGCTCCATGAGAATTGCTTTAAAATCGCCAACGTGGCAGTGGGTGCCTGTGATTGCGCACTGCCGTCGGTTTCCCCCTGGGTCTGATCCCACCTTGGTTAGTTTACAATTTGATTTTCTTTTCAAAAACCCGAACAAAACAACACACGCAATCACAAGAAACATTAAACACAAGCTGAAAGAAATGACATCATCTGCAGACCACAAACAATTATTAACGTGCAACCCCTTCCATTCACCACCGGCAGTATTCATAAACATTTAAGATTAATGTGAGTTCATGCGACTATAGTTTTAATCGAGCCTCAAGTTGAAAGGCATCATTTGTAAACTATCGGGACTCTTGGTCTTCGGGATTGCATATTCAATAAAACATAAATAAATTTCACAACACATTTAATTAAAAACTAAAATGATGATGAGCATGGGAATTTACAAGAATTATTACAAATTTGTTGACAGAGTTATTGCGGCTTACTATCCTATTTGAAGTTATCACAAGCAAAAAATGTTTAAAAGACCATCAATTTGCCGCTGAAATAACATGCTGTATTGGTGGCATCAACGCTCTCAGCTTCGTTTCTTATAGTCTTTCCGCACCTCGCCAGGGAAAAGGAGCTGACGGGACCCGATTACGGAGTCCTGACGGCGGCAGGATTTTCGACACTAGCTCTTCAGCTAGGTCGAATTCAGCTGCTGTCTGGAGGAGAATTCTAGCGGCCGGCTGCTCTGATCGGTAGTTTTCCGTGGTTTCTCCGATCAACACCCGGCGAATGCCGGAGCAGTACCCTACCAAACGGGCCACGGACCGCGCGCGATCTGTCCTTCCTCTTCCTTGTCCTATCCTCTCCCCTTACACACACACTTACACTAACATGCACTACACTACCACATATTCCGGGAGACCGGTCGGGAGCTTAGAGTTTGTCCCGACTGGGGCGGTGCCCCGTTGGTGGGAGAGTCCTGGTTAGGGGGAAACCCCACTAGCCGACGGTAGGTCGGCGCCGGATCTCGCCATCCAGCGGGGGAAGATCACCGCCATCTCCCAAAGAAACATGCACTACACTAACGGGACTAATGACCACAGTAGTTGACGCGCCCGGAAGCACGAAAAAATCAATCAATCAATCAACCGATTACGGTCATTCGTAAAAATCTTACTGTTGGTGACGTGATGACTTCGTTCCTGGGCGGCTGGCCGCTGGCGAAGGCTGCAGCGCAGCGGGCGGCGGTGGGACGCGGGCACTTCTTTCACGCCCTTGCGGGACGCCGGACGACAGCGCACGACCACAGAACCCACTGTGACATCGGCGATGAGCGGGATTCGCTTCCCGAATCAGGCGAGAACGCGCTCGAAGTGCCGTCTCTGAGTAGATACATGTTACGGGGAACTCAAGGGATGGAGTCTGTGCACAAGTTTAGTGCTGAAATTCAACAACATAAATGCGTCTTTGAGACATCAGTGATCCCACGTGAGGATCCGAGATGCATTAATAATAATAATAATAATATAATATATTAATGATAATAATAACAACAACCTTCAGATTTTTTCACAGACGTTCCTAAACGAGTATAAATTATTTAAAAGATTATCTATCATACGTGATGTATATTCGCGTACCACGTCCTGAAAACGTTACGTTTGTACGTGCGCTTACCGTAACGACGAAACTTCCATGACTTACGCGGTATTCAAATCCACAACAATAACGATAATAGTAACCCTTCACAGAAGGGTTACTATCAAAACCGCCTGCACTATATAAATCGACTCGATCAAACTCGTCTATTTTATTTTTTCTCAAAAATTAATGAAGTTTTTTCAAAGGCTGTAAGTCAGCATATCTAATTTTTATCTTGAAATTTAAAACGACATGTCATAGCTATTACTACGTAATGAATTAAAATATTATCTGGTCGAATAAGACAAATTTTACTTTAAACATACCTACAGATATTAGGAGAAATATTGAGGGGAAAATGTCAATCGTTCCTCGATAGACACATAAATCCATTGCTTAGGGTCTACTTGTGGGTCACAAAATGTATTTAGGAACCGCCGTTGTAAGACATCTATAATTCTATAGTTACTGGAAGTCGACTCCGTCCAAAACTTCCATTATTCACAAAATTTCCGATTTAGAAATGAAACGATTACAGCGCACCCAAATAACCTCTAATGCTGTATGCCTCAGTAAACTACTGAGTCCGAAACTTCAATTCCATTCCGTCGAAATTTATTCTGGTATGAATTTTGAATTTGCAAGAGAGAATTTACAAATGTAGGGTAAGATTCAAACCGATTGTTATTGTTATTGTTATCAGATAACATTTTCAAATTCACAATCATTTATTTTCCTTGCCTATTATCCTTACCTCAAATTTAACTTTTTATTTTCCTTGCTTACAAAAAATACATCTATACATGTAAACTTTTAGTGTCTACATGCAGCTCATTATTTTCTGTACTAATATTTTAGAGGGAAATGGCGATGTGATTGATACTTCCAGTTGGTCCGCAGCTTTTTTTAGAATCTGAGACAATTTATTAGTAATGGACATCTACATTACTTTACCATTTATTTTATTAAAAGTACAAATAGGTCTAGAATTGTAGGGCACTCTATGATGGTTCGGGCGGGAAAAATGTCCCCTTATGTGATTAGAATTAAAGTTTTCTGAGTTTTGACTTGCGCTAAATACAGTAGCCTCTCCATTTCTATACTAAAGACGGAAATAAATTAAGGTATTTTTCAAGTGAAGGGCAAATATATGTGAGTAAGTTATTACTATTTCTTTTGATATCAATTTCGATAAATTATAATTCTTCGTAATTTACATATATTCTAATTTAACGTAATTATATGCAATATGCATCGATTTTGCATAACATGTTCCATAACTCTCAGGTAAAATGATGCTATGACATATATTTAAAGTTTCTGCGAACGTAAAACTGCATCGATCTCAGTACTTAAGGGAATATCATTATGTCGTTATGGAGAGAAAATTGAGACTTGAATGTTGAAGTATGACTCCTAATTTGCGTATCACGAAGAAATATTCCGGTGAATGTTGCTGAAAACGAGCTCTCCTAACTTCTACCTTCTTAAAACGAAAACCTTCAGAAGTACTCGCTTTACGGAACATAGTTCAGAATAGTTTTAAAATAAAATTGAGTCGTCCATGGTCATGAATTTTGATTCATTAATTTAATGTTAGTCAATTACCCTAAACATTTTTGTTAACAAGACGAATTTGAGATAATTTTTCGTGGCCTACTTGTAAATAGGTAAGCAATGAAAGTCAACGTATAAACCCAACCTCATCGTTTCTCTCACAAATCTGGTAACACATCAGGTAAGAGCTACTTCTTCAAATGCCCTTTAGTATGGTGAGTCTAAGTAAAGAAAGACATGTATTATTTCCCAATTGTTTGGCACAAAATAGAGAAATACTTAATATGCTTGTAGTATTCGCAAGATGGAAGATCAATGAATCATCAGAATCGAATATATTATTGTATACAAAACACTGCACTGAGTCAAAAAATATTCCTGAAGTAATATCTTGAAAGAGATTACACATTTTAGGCCCATATTAAACATCAAAAGGAATCTTATCATCTACTTTAAAGACATGTAAATGATGGTAAATAAAATTAATAACGTTTACAAAATTGAAGTTTTCAATTATATTAATATGCCTTAATGTAACATACGGCATTCTTTATTATAAATATTTGAATATTAATTGGTAATATAGTTATTAGCGTATTTTGATGACCTAAAATAGCGCAAAAATTATCAATAAAATACGCTTAAAATGTTTTTAAAATGTCCTAAAAGCAAATAACAATGACATAAAAAATGATCGAAACCTGTTCGGAAGAAAAACTCAAGCTGTTGGATACGTTACTGATGTCATCGAGGCCGCTTCTACTCGGTCAAGTGAACTCAGCATTCAAACTTTTGAATTTGGACTGCTCTTTACCCGGAAATCTCTGTCTTTAGTTATCCCCAAATAAGCAAAATCGACAATGGCGATGATAGGCGTCCTTGGAACCTTAGAATCCATAGACACGTGGATTTTAAAATCCATGAAATCAACGAAAATTGCATTAAAACTGACGGAAATGGGTAAAAAATAATTTATCAGCCGAAATTGACGAAAAATGCAAAAAATAACATAAAATGTGCCATTTCCTTTCGCTATAACGTAAAATTAATTTCTATATTAAACGGCATTAATCGAAAGTGAAAAGAGAAATTTCGAGAAAAATCGAGTGAAAAGTGAAAAATGACATTTCATTAAAATCATCCCCGTAGTAATAACCAATCGAATAGAATGGAAGGAAATTATTCCTGTACAGTTCTACGGTACATGCGAATAGGTCAATAAAGCTCATATCTGACAATAATAGTAACGAGCACATCACTCCGAACACTTGCATTCCTTTCACCTCTGAAGCCTCAAGCACCCAAACGAAGCGATAGGCAGCGAGCACGACGCAAATTGGGGCGGCTCCTCCCAGTTCACGTGCCATTAACGCAAGCCGGCGCTCGGGGTCATTAAACGCTAATTGCTCGGCCTCGGCGCAAGAGAGCGGGGCAGGGAGGGGAAGGGGGTGAAAGAGAATGTCGCGAGGTCGTCGAAAGGCCGAATGCACCGTGTAACGCGCGTCGCCAGCCCGACGTAAGAGCGCGTCTCTGACAGCGCGTGTTGATGCAGCAGCTGCAGCAGCAAGTGGAAGAAGCTTCAGCTCCTCATTGCACAGCCCGCACTCTCTCGTTCCAATTGTGCTGTTGCCCAGGTCGAGCTCTGTCAATCATTGATCGATTTTTTCGTGTTTCCGGGCGCGTCAACTGCTTCGGTCATTAGTCCCGTTAGTGTAGTGCACGTTTTTTCTCGGGAGATGGCGGTGATCTTCCCCCGCTGGATGGCGAGATCCGGCGCCGACCTACCGTCGGCTAGTGGGGTTTCCCCCTAACCAGGACTCTCCCACCAGCGGGGCACCGCCCCAGCCGGAACAAGCTCTAAGCTCCCGGCCTGTCTCCCGGAATATATGGTAGTGTAGTGCGTGTTAGTGTAAGTGTGTGTGCAAGGGGAGAGGATAGGACAAGGAAGAGGAAGGACAGATCGCGCGCGGTCCGTGGCCCCTTTTGTAGGGTACTGCTCCGGCATTCGCCTGGTGTTGATCGGAGAAACCACGGAAAACTACCGATCAGAGCAGCCGGCCGCTAGAATTCTCCTCCAGAAAGCAGCTGAATTTGACCTAGCTGTAAAAATAGAGTCGAAAAACGTGCCGCCGTCAGGACTCGAACCTAGGACCTCTCGGTTAGAGGCGCTGCAGTGTCATCAGTTGATGCAGTGAGCTACCGCTACCGGTCTGTCAATCATCACAATCACCTGTTTTATAGTATTATTTTATTCGCATTAGTTTACGGTACTCTCGTAGTCTTTTGATCGATTGATTTATTGCCGTTTTAGCACACTTCAATTGCTATGGACGTTGGCCCACGGGGAAGGATTCGTGAGGTTCAGATTGCAGACCATGAAACGTTGTACATGATGCTGTCTCCCAAATGCGCAGAAGTGATCAAAGAATCCTTGGAGACCACTTTTAAGACTAGATAAACCATAACACTTCACAGGAAAAAAAAAACTTGACATACTAAACATTTGACAGCTTCCCCACCTCCATAACCATCGATTTCCGCCTCTTGCCTCTGAACGTGGTCGCCCGCGCGATCGACAACGAAAACTCTTAATAATCTTAGAGTACGATTTTGCTTCATTCACGGCTGGAAATTCCATGTAAAATACGTATACATTGCTCTGTCTGCTCCTTTATTATATTTAAAGTAGAAATTTCCGATGAAAGACTTGTTATTTACTGATCTCTTAATGACCTTCGCGCCAGAAATAGTTATTTACGTAACTAGTATAGAAAGTGAATATTTGGCGTACGAATTAAATGTTGATGGGTGAGGGAATGATAAGAACCGAATCCAGCATTTTGAAATAAGTACGTCAAAGACACTTTCGTACGCATTGCTTACATTATATTTTAATATGAATTCATGGACACTTACAAGTAAACACTTTTGTTATGATTCTCAATATGCAAAGCAGTTGATTAATATTTCTCCAGTGCTTTGTTTACTCTGCAGAACCCAGATATTTTAAAAGGCCTCACGTCATTGCTGTAAACGTACTGCCATGTATATTTTAACACTTTTCAATCAATAAACAATGTACATACGTGCCGCTTTCCATGCGTGAGGGCTGAAAAAGTGATTGATGGTCTCCGAACAATAAAGGGCAAATAGCATCCCATCTACCTGTCCATTCTATAACCATGAAATCTCACCCCGAAGAGTTGGTAGAGGATGCTCGCTTCCATACGACTTCAGAATCCTTCTTCGTCATCAAGGTTGATATTCATCTACTTGTGAAGTGTTGCTGTCTTTTGAATATGAGTTGAGTTCTATTAATGTATAAATTTCCATTACGACTTGATTTATTTTTCTATTTAACAAACACCTGTGATAGCTCAACTGATGTCACTGCAGAGCCTCTAATCGGGAGTTGATCACAGCATTTCTTTGAAAAGGTTTAAGATACTTGTCTATCTCAAAATGGTGAAAAATGGTGAAATTTCATCTTTTTAAATTTTTATGGAGTCGTATACTCTGTTTTATTCTTTTATAAATACGTCAAACCATTTCTTTCTTCTTTTCTTAGTTTTTGAGCAAATACTTTTTTTTCGAAGCGAGTATCAACTGTCAACTGTGAGTGAACTTCCCTAATTAGGAATTTTTAACATACTCATGCATGCCAAACATCATGAACGTTACATGATGTACAAAAGGTCCATGAAGCAAATAATTTCTTTAAGGTTGAGAATTCCTGCTTTAGAGGGTCCCATTCCCGTGTAGACTATCACGCCCGGTAACTGCACCGCTCGAGTCTTCGAAAACTCGCCCTGCTGGCAACCTTACTGCAGCGCAGAGAAAACGTCTTGATTTGTGAACCGGGAGTCGTGGAGAGCGGCGGTAGGTTGAAATGAAAGTGTATTTTCAGATTCTTCTTAAGGAATTTCTACTTGGCTAGGAAGATGTATTCTGACGAAATCGAAGACAGCTCTAATGGAATGTTGCCCTGGTTCTAGTAAGCATCGGAATAACTTAGATCGGTTGCAAAATTTCGCTTTTATGCGTACAACAATGATGAAACTGGGTTGCAAGTATCAATCTACGTAACAACGTTTTTACATAACCCTAAAACTCTTTTGACCGTCAGTAAGCGTAAATATTATTAAGCATGGGTGGGGGCATTGTTTTGCCCTCTCGGGCAGTAATATTCCTGCTCTTGCATCTCGACGCGGTGGGTTATGTCATAGGTAGCACAATGAGTGAACGACAAAAAAAACACTGAAGAAAGATCACATGAAGGTTTTATTAGAGAAAATATTAAAACAAAATTGAAAATAATTATTAAATATAAAATAAATGAAAAAATGAAAATAAAATTTGGTACAAATAGAACTTTAAAAAGAAGTTTTATGAAATAATTTAGTAAGGAGTTTCTTTACTGTAGAATAGTTATAATTGTATTGAACCGGAGAGAACATTTCAAACTGTAATCAGCTGGATCACTTCTCTAGTTTTATTTTACTCATTTAAAAAATATTCTCATAGGTAAACAAACTGAAGCATAGCTATGTTTGCTGATGATTTGAACAGGTGTAAAAAGCGTGTTGAAGGGGAATTTCTATAAAAAATAACCCTTGTTTGCAAAACTGTTTTTTTCTGTCATATCTGAAATTATGCTGATTTATTTATACTTCTACAAAATCTGTGACTACAGAATCAAGGAAGTAGTAATGAATAATCTTGAAGACTTTGTCCTTCAAGAAATAAATGAAAGTTTTGGTATCTTTCTATTATATCTCTCAATCATTGTATGTGAGAATTAATATTATGTCTCCCATGTATTACTTGAGAGCTAGGGTCAACCGAGAAACCTTGTCTTCTGTTCTCTTAAATAGTAAATTCCACTTGCCCTTGTATTTCGCACATAAATCCGTAAATTCCGTATTTCATGAAAGAAGAAACTTAAGCTGACCCGGTGGCCGAGATCGCTAAGGCAGTAGTGTCGTAGCGATCTCGGACCGAAAGGTCGCGAGTTCGGGTCCCGCCAGTCTGTCACTAGATAGGCCGAAAGTTGTCGTTATTTGAATTTTGACGCGCAATACAATCGTATTTTTACCAACGCGCTCTGACGGTGAATCTGTGAACTACTCATTTTCATAGTAGGCACTATCTCAGCTGGTTGATTTCGGTTGATTTTTTGTCTCCAAGAGCGTAGGGTGTGCTTATTGTGGGACCGTTAACGGTCTCTAGCCACCAGTTACTTTGCGTTTAGGAAAGAAATCTAGTGATTTACAGCTGAATCGCTTTGTCTGAAGAGTGTGTTATGACTACCTGAAGATGCTGAGTGTCCAATTGCACAAATTCAAAAGAAAATTAGCTCTTGAAACGCGGTAATTTGGGTTTCCAAGAAATGTGAAAAAGTGGGTTTAATTTTTCGTATCTTACGTTTTTATGCCGGTAATTTGTTGATTAATGCTGCTGTTGTATTATTTTTTTAAAATTACGTCTGTAAAATAAATAATTTATGTTTTAGAGGTGGAATGGCTAAAAGATATTGGGAATCAGCTTTCGCCAAATGCACATTTAACCATTAGTGAGTCAATACGCAAAGAGTATTTTCTGCCACAGCATTTAACTGAGAACAATAATGCTACTGAAAACTTGGGATAATAATTCATCATTTGTGGATATAGAAACTATGGGAGGCTGCAGGAAATGTGCCCGATACATTTGCTGACAGTATTTGTGGTAAGTTTGTCTTGAAAGGGCATTCAAATCATTTAGTTGAAAATTGGGGAACTTCTTTCTCATATTTATGTTCATTTTCAGATCCCTTGTTTGAGCCCATCGAGATGTCACCAACTTTGATGGCTGTAACTGGTAATATTTTTTAAAATAGAATTCATCTGTCCAAAGTGTAGCATAGTTTAACTCTTTTTTATTGTTTACATTTGTAGTTCATCTGTCCCTCTTGGCAATAGAGCTTCAAATAGGACAGATTTTTTCAAGATTTCAAATGAGAATACAATTTTCTTTTGAAGATATTAATTTTCATTACACAACAGTGGATAGTTTAAAGAGGGTCTTACCAGCATTTTTAAAAATTTTCAGATCCTTGTGCACAGGCAACAGTTCATACTGAAAATCGTGAGTTTTCTGGATGTGTCTGAAAGGCAAATAGAAGTATGCTACTGACACCATAGTGTATTGGCAATAATTTATTATTGATTGTTACAGGTTCTTCTGCCTTTCAGAATGCTGGTAAGGCAAGTGTGGCAGATACATTTCCTAGCCTTTTTGTGCCCTTATTTATTATTAGGGAATATTTACCAGATTGGTATTGCAGGCAGACTGATACGAAAAAAATGTGAAAGATTATTGCTGATATTCTGAATTTTTGAAGTTAAAAAGGCATGGAAATGATTCATAAGAGTGAAAATAATGTTGATCTATAATTTTAATTTTAAAAGTATACCCCAATAATGTGAGATAACATGAGATAATTTTGTTTTTAAAATTATTTTCTTTCGAGTCAGAGCTCAGAGAGAAAATTTTAAAGAAATATTGTTATGTGCAGTGAATGACATTCTTAATTCTCCACAAAGTTTTTGCAGACACCTCTTCTGATCTGACAGTTCGTAATAGTATAAGTGATGGAGCATTAAGATCAGTGTGTACTCTGTCATTGGATGCAATAAAATTGTGAATATGAAATAATCAATTTCATTTTAAACTGAACATAAGATCCTGCACATTTTTGGTCACCTGTACTTAGTAGTGGGGGTACCAAGATGAGCTAAACAACAAAAATGTAATAGAAGGTCCAAAAAGGTCTCATTTAATAGATTACAACCAAAGAAACATTACTTGGAACTCTGGTGGGATATTGTAAAAAACATAGTTTTCGAAGTCATATTTTTGATTATGTTCTCATAAATGTTAAATTGTAAATGAACCCTTATTTTCAACATCTGTAAGTCATAAACATCTGAGCACTAGTTTTAAATCCAGTATTCTGTTAGAATGAACATTTTGGATCAAAGCTGGACAATGGAAAATTCCACTTATTGGTTAAAAAATGTGATGTTATAATGCATGTGACATTACAATGCATCTCGATAAAATGTGACACTGGAACTGGAAAGATAGATTGTTAAACCTTGTAAGGAAAAGAAGCTGACAAAAATAGAATGTTTGTTTTTTAATAAATCTAAAGC